>QLPG01008259.1:0-11587 GCA_003314385.1 Gomphus sp. MG54 | reverse complement strand
TGTTGTTTGAGTTGTTGGAGTTGGAAGAAGACTGATGGTTGTTGTTGTTGTTGGAGTTGGATTTGGATGAGGACCCATTCAGCTTTGAAGGATTTCCAAAGTTGTCGAACTCCTTGCGTTCCCAGTATCTGCTGTCAATCTCAAGAGAGTATTGTCTGAGTTCAGTGAGAGTTTTGAAACGAGGGAAGTTAAGGAGGCTGTCCTTGATACGTCTGGCCAACCCCTTGTACGCCGCATGTGCAAGGGCGGCGTCGTTCCACTGAGTACGAGTGGAGGCTCTGGTGAAGTCAATGAAGTATCATGCCGCATGATGGTTGTCCTTCATAACTATCTTGCCGAGCTCAATTTCTGCTTGCGCAGTGCTGTTGAATGGGCCAAAGTTGGTCTCCAACTCTTGACGAAAGTCCCTCCAGACCTTAAGCCAACTAGGCTCAGGTTGGATCTCGCCAAGAATTGTGGGTTCGAAGTATTGGAGTGCGGGGCCAGTGAGGTACGAGATGGCATATTGGACCTTTGACACATCTGTCAAGAATGCAGACAGATGGTCTCGAAAGTTCAGCATGCATTGTAAAAAGAAGGTGTGCAGCTTAGCTTGGTCTGTTCCATCGTAGACCTCGGGCTCCCAAACTTTGGCGTGGTGGCCAGGGTTTGTAGAAGATCTAGCAGGTTGTTGAGCTAGTTGATCAACGAGAGCTTTGACGATTTTGTCCGAACTGGACAAGGAATTAAGGGTTGAGGAATTAAGGTTGGCATTAGGATTAGAAACATGAGTGGGGTTTGGATTTGAAATTTGAATGGGATTCTGAATTGGTTCATCGAGAGGGTCTTCTTCATCATTGTCCTCAGGTTCAGGAGGAGTGTTCCCTCCTGATGGGCCAGCTTCGCGAATTGAAGGTTGTTCTGACAGCCGTCGAAGTGAGGAAATCTCCTGCAACTGACTAGGGACTTTGACTATGAAGGGTAAATTGCGAGTAGTGGATCGGGTGTTCATGATAGTTCGTGATATGCAAAGAGAAAGTGCGATCAAGTGTGGCAGTCAGAAAATACTGTTACGATGATGATAAAGACGTAATCATATATTATTAATTCTCCCAATGGTGAGGTTATTGGCGAGGTTTGGAGTTGAAGTTGGCTTCAACGTACTTGCATTGCACCCACTTGGATCACACGGTCCCCAAATTTCGTAATAGTGAAGTGAGACGGAAGTGAACAGAAGAACTTAGTCAAAATCAGGATTGATTTTCTGACTGAAGACTGAACTAATAGTACAAGGCCTTTTATACTACTTTCTAATCTATTAGGAGTTGAATAGATTCCTATAATAGAATGAGAAAGCCGAGGAACGTGAAAAGCAAGAAACAGAAATACTACGTCCCAATAATGATCTCCTCCGTGACATTGTTGAGTGACATGTCACTCAGATTCCCAACGAAGTTACCCTAAGGACGTAATAGCAGATTCGGATATAAAGAAGTGAACGGAATTGTGAACAGATGAAAATGAAATGAAACGTAATAAAAGATATTAAATGTAAATGAGTTTGGAATGGAAAAGCGAGCATGTGGAATGTGACGTAAATGAGTGGAGTGATTTGACAGGAGCACATGATGCCAAGACAGATACACGAGGTGCATATAGTCCGTGGGCTGAGGGCATAATGTTGAATAGCGAGTGAGGGAGGAGTTGGGCTGAGTGGGCTGAATTGAATAGTTGGCTTGCCGGCGTACGGTTTCTGACAGTAGGGTGGGATTAATGGACGATGAATGAGGAAGGAGGGGATAAGGGATGGTAATGAGGAATGTAGGTGGTGGATATGCTGAGCTGAGACTGGCATACCAAGTGACTTGCATGCAGCTTGGTCACTTGCACGTGGACTGATTGCTCAGTCAGCAGTACCGAGTTACCAGACACTTGGTATGTGTACTTGACACTTTCCAACCTTCCTGGTGCCTTATAATACTACCTAATACTTCCATTATCTCTAATTCAACTTCTATTAATCACCACCGAAGGTCTGGTCATTCCTTTCACCTCAACAAGGGAAGATAAGGGGCCTAAGCCTAGTCAATACCCAGAATGAAGAAGTATGTACATACATGTCCTACTTATATAGGTTAAGAAGCAACATGCGGAATAAGGAATGTGGGACAATCAGGTATGCAGAGCATGTGTGTCAAGTCCACGAAACCGAGTCCCGTTCACTTGGCAATACTGACCAACTGACCCTCACCCACATCACTCCTCACCATCACGAGGTCTTGGTTCGGCACATCTGGTACATTCCCTGGACCACCCCTCTCACCCCATCCCCTCTATTCCCTTCTGATCTCTGGTTTCCCAACCATTCCCTCACCCATTTCCCTCAGAAACACTTATTATTCCTTTAATTATTCAGTTGTGGCCCTATTGTGTTATCTTTGGCCGTTTTTTTATTGTTCTATTCTCATCCACCCTCTTATTATCTTATTCTCAGCCATCTTTCATTATGTTATTCTCACTTACATTTCTTATTTTATCCTTGGTTACTGTAGACAATACCACGACATGATCCATCATACCTTATTGTTCTTCATTCCTTACGCCACCCTGTTCCACATCTTGCTTCTTAACCTATATAAGTAGCAGATGTATGTAGATGATTCCTCACTCTGAATATCAACTTGGTTCGCACCCCCTCATCCATCTCTCTTCTACCAAAGTCCTTTACTTGGGCCGACATCCTCAGCACCTTCCTGCGTCATTCTTCTGCCCTAAATCAGTGGCACGCATGGAATAGCAGGGAACAATGCATGAGCATGTTGAAGCCTAGCCACCCTGAACAGTCTGCAGGACTTGACCGCCTCTTGTCCCTATCATTGGCAATACCAAGCTGTAATAGTATATTCAGAGTGACACTGCTTTCCATGAAACCTCATTTCTTATGATTATGTCCCCACATACTAGATCAGCAGCCTGCATGGATGACAATTGGCTCACCCCTACAGTAAATCAATGAAGGGAGCAAGGAGCCTGGCACCCTGCCCCTTCTCATTGGGTACACTTTGCCAGCAGTCGAACTGCAGCACCTCACCTCCTCCTTTGAGCAAGAACCACGCATCGAAGAGGTAGTCGATGACAAAATTGAATATGCAGACTACGATAATGATGATCAAGAAAACCATCTGGCAGAGGACAAACCTGATTTGGTACACTATGACACAGATGCCAAAACCGAGGAACAACCTCAGCACCACCAGCAGGCAAACACACCTGAACCTCCTCTTACTCTAGTAGCCGTACCCCCCAACCCATGGTTGCACCCCATCAGCCTGTAGTTGCACCTCCACAATCTGCAGCCACACCCCCTCTGCCTGCGGCCATATCGCCGCCGGCTAGGCAAGCTCCCCAAGCCAGACCAGCCCCCCAAGCCAGGCAGGCTCCGCCAGCCAGGCCACCTCCTAGGGCCAGGGCCTCCATAAACCTGGCCAACAATAACGACCTTCTGAACACCATTCTTGAACTCGGCAGAACTGCCCACAATCACCGACAGGATGGACAAGCTGCCAGAATTCGAGAACCAGAACCCTTCGATGGAACTAACCCAAAGAAGTTAAAGGGTTTTATCTTCCTTTGCAGAATGAACTTCCATACCCGGCCTAACTTGTTCCCCAATGATAGGCAAAAAGTGAATTATATGGTCTCCTACCTGAAGGGAATGGCTCTGGAATGTTTTGAGCCCTACCTGATGGGTAACCCCAATACGGAACCCGATTGGACTAGCAATTTAGAGCTTTTCATCGATGAGTTACAGATCAATTTTGGCTCTTGTGACAAAAGAACTGATGCCGAGATGGCTCTTAAAAAGCTAACTATGTAGGACAACCACAAAGCCACTAGGTTTTTCATGGAATTTTACAGACTCACAGCTTTTGTCAACTACAACAATAATGCCCTCCTCCACAAGGCATATATGACACTGCTGAAGTGCATCAAAGATGGCCTCATCCATTTTGACAAACCCCGTACACTCGACAAACTTTGAAATCGTGTTCAGAGGATCAACATGAGGTATTGGGAACAAAAGGCTGAACAGTCTGCAGAGGGCAGTGACAAACCAAAAAAAGATATGAAATTGGACAAGCCTGGCAACAGGTCTACCTCGGACAATCATCAGCAAAATAACAGCAATGATAACAGCAGCAAGGACATGTCTAAGAACAAGGATGGGAAAGCACCCCAGCCCCACCTACCCAAGGATACTAAGACCCTCGGAAAAGATAGAAAGCTTCTCCTGACCGAACAACAAAGATGTATGGATAACAACCTGTGTCTCCTCTGTGCTGCCAATAATCATAAAGTTGCCAAATGGCCCAAGGCAACCAAAGCCTGCGCGACTACCACTTCCGACTCCATTTCACAGGCAGATGATGCCTCGGATGTCAATGCTGAGGATTCAGCAATGGCGACTGAAGACTAGCTTGCCATTTGTTAACCTCTAAGCATGCCGAGAGTTGCACTGACTTGGCAGATGTTAGTAGTGAGGTGTAGATCAATGCTCCTATGCCCCCACATTTCTCCTTTAATCTTGTCATTTCATTGGGTACCGAACATCCTCAGCCATCCACTTTGATGCATGATCATATCAGCATCCATTCCTAGTTACCGCTTTATTTTATTTAGAATCCTTTGATCCAGTACTGCTCATTCGGTTATTACTAAATACATAGACATGTGTCAAGCTTCGGGTACTGACAGACTTTGGTACTGCCAAGGGGTGTTGGCGAAAGGTCGGGCAGACTATGGCCAAGTCCTGCAGGCCAAGAGTAGTGGCGTTGGCTTCAATGTACTCCTCATGCGTTATGCCCTACTTGCCATGCATGCCACTGTATTTGCAACAGACAGATACTCGGGGGGATGCTGATGATGCTGGCCCGAGTCGAGGACTTAACAGAAGAGAAGAAGGTAGAAGGGCCTAAGCCTAGTCGATACCCAGAATGAGGAAATATGTACATGCATGTCCTACTTATATAGGTTAAGAAGCAATATGTGGAATAAGGAATGTGGAACAACAAGGTATGCAGAGCATGTGGTTATTGTCCACAACAAATAAAATTAGAACAAGGAATGCAAAGCGGGGATAGAACAATAAAAGACAGGATAATAGAATCGTGACTCAAGATGGGACAATAGGGAGTGGCCGAGTATAAAACAATGGGGTCGTGACCGAGGATAATACAAGGACAGGAAGTCCCGAGGTGAAACAGACCGAGGAGTGTGGATGGCGGATGTACCAAGCCAAGACCGGCACACCAAGTGTTATGCATACGGCGTGGACACTTGTACGTGGATGTAGGATGGTTGCTCGGTCGGCACTGGCGAATACTTGGGACCTTGGTACGTGTACTTGACAACATGTCACTAGATCATCCGTTAGGACAAAACTCAGTCCACCATCTATCTGTCATGTCACTAAATACATTAGTCAGCAATAGTCGGTCACAACTTGCTCACCCACTATAATCCATTGATTAACAGGGTATTGGGCAGTATTACATTCTGTCATGCCACTAATGCCTTTAGGTGCATCCCGATGGCCTCGGTCTAGTCGGCAATTGCCACTGTCCCAAAGGCCTCACCCAGGATCCTGTTCCATTGCTGGAAGCTCTGTTAACAGCCCTAGTCAATGCAACTGCTTTTGAGCATGCTTGAATACCAGAATGGCTTGCAAGCTTTTTAGCTGGGACTGCTCAGTCAGCAGTGCCATCTGGCATGTTCGGCCAATGTCCCTTCCATCCATCTCCATTTTGTTTTAGCTGTCCCACATATTTGCATTTCATGCTCTCACAACCCCTTTTCCGTTCTTCTTGGCTAGAAGCCGACAGCTTTTATAGACGATGGGACATCTACCTAAAAAGGGGGGGTAGCAACTAGCTGGATACATTTCAAACTACGCAATCTCCCCTCCCAAAAACATCCCTCCAAGAACTCCTCCTATCTACCAATCCAGTCCTATCCTGACCTTAATTCCTGCCCATCCTGCCCCTACATCATCTCGATACTCTATTCCCGACCTTACTATCATACCTGCCCCCAAATACACCCCTCCCAATCCACCATTAACCTCTCGTTCCTTCCATTTATCATGACCAGATCTACCAAAGAAAACCGGCATGTTCACATGTTCCTTTCTCCTCACATGCCTTACCCCTTCAGTCAAAAAATATATATATTTATAGTCATTCTTTAAGGTTTCATCCACTACTACCTCTTCATCCCTTTCTTTATTTTCCTCACCCTCATCATCTTTCAACTGATCCTCCATTGAACTCTCATTTCTGGCCAACTCTCCCAGAACTTCTGCAGTACCTGGTACTCCCAAATTCCTGTGCCAGTCCTCACTCCACTGTACCATGGCATGACCCAAAAAATGTACCCCTTCTACCAAGTGGAGGAGCAATTGATTTGTCCTTGCCGACTCTTGGAGCAGGTCTTCCCAGATCTCAGCAGACCATTGGGATCCCAATCCTTCGGATGCTGGTACTTCCACCATCATCTCCTGTCTGCTCAGCTGAATAGCTGCCAGCCACCCTCTCGGTCGCATTGTAACGGCCCTCCATGGCCTCTTCATTGGCCGTTGTTCTGTTTCCATTTCCTCCTCACTTTCACTCTCCAACTCCACCTCTTCCCGACCCCTTACCTTGCACTGCTGAGGTGCCGCCAGGCTGCATTTTACTCGACCCACATTGCAGCACCCACAAGCTACCCCTACGTTCCTCACTGAGCAAACTTCTCTGCACTCCTTGCAATGATCACAAGGAGGATGAACGGAGGGTGACCACTCTTGGGCTGATTTCTCTGTAGACTAAGGAAATAATAAATAAAAAATAAAAAATCAAGATAAAAGAGCCATTCGCGTACCTTGGCCCCTCTAGGCCTACCTCTCCTACTCGACCCCGCTTCTGCATCCATACCCCTCTTATGCACCATCCTTCAGTACCCCCAGATCTTTGGGATCTCTGATAGCCTCGGCACTCCCGTTTTCAGGTATATTGCTCCGCCCTTCCATACTCTGGGTAACTCTCTCGCCATCCTTCTTTTCGGGAGCCTGAGTTCCTGCCCTCTGAGCCCAAAAAGCATCTCTCTCCTCGGCCACCTTAGTAGCTTCCTGGGACAGATGGGAGATTTCTGTGGCTTCGGCTACTATATTGAATGCATCTTCAGCAACCTCCTTCGCTTTCTCCACCTCCATTCTTGCCTTTTCAGCAGCTTCCTCATCTGTCTTCCTTTGGGCCTCTACAGCCTCTCTTGCTGCCCGCTCAGCCACTTGCTCCCATTAATGTTGTTATTCAAGCTGTTTTTGCTTGAGTTGTTCCTTCTCATCATCGGTTACAGTACCCATTTTTTGACTCGTAGATCATTTGATGGGAGTATGGATATGGTGTTTTGATGGAGGGCCTGGGAACTTCCCCAAAAAATCCATGACATCACGCTGGCACCCGGAACTCTATTTTAAAACTCCACCTATCGGCTTCATGGGTGCAGCTGCTAGAGGGGGGATACTGTCAAGTCCATGATACCAAGTCCCGGTTCACTTGGCAATACCGACCAACCGACCCTCACCCACATCACTCCTCATGGTCACATGGTCTCGGTTCGGCATGTCCAGTACATTCCCTGGACCACCCCCCTCACCCCATCCCCTCTATTCCCTTCTGATCTCTTATTTCCTGACTATTCCCTCACTCGCTTCCCTCAGAAACACTTATTATTCCTTTAATTATTCAGTTGTGGCCCTATTGTGTTATCTTTGGCCATTTTTTTATTGTTCTATTCTCATCCACCCTCTTATTATCTTATTCTCAGCCATCTTTCATTATGTTATTCTCACTTACATTTCTTATTTTATCCTTGGTTACTGTGGACAATACCATGACATGATCCATCATACCTTATTGTTCTTCATTCCTTACACCACCCTGTTCCACATCTTGCTTCTTAACCTATATAAGTAGCAGATGTATGTAGAAGATTCCTCACTCTGAATATCAACTTGGTTCACACCCCCTCATCCATCTCTCTTCTATCAAAGTTCTTTACTCAGGCCAACATCCTTGGCACCTTTCTGTGTCATTCTTCCACCCTAAATCAGTGGCACACATGGAACAACAGTGCGTAACGCACCAGCATGTTGAAGCCTAGCTACCCCAAATAGTCTGCAGGACTTGACCGCCTCTTGTCCTTATCATTGGCAATACCAAGCCGTAACATGTGGATCAAAATGGGAGTATTGTCCACAATGATCAAAAATAGAATGAGTGAATGTAAATGTGGATAGAACAATGAAAATAGAATAATAAGAATGTGGCCAAAAATAGGACAATAGGGAGTACCTGTCAGGATTCGGTAATGCCGAGATATAGGTTAAGTCCTGCAAACCGTTCTGGAGTGGCTAGGCTTCAACGTGCTCATGCGTTGTGCCCTACTGTTCCATGCGTGCTACTAATTTGGGTAGTGGGAGGAGCCTCGTGAGGATGCCGAGGGTGTCGGTCTCGAGCAAAGGACTTTAGAAATAGGAAATAGACGAAGGGGTGCAAACCAATTGATATTCTGAGTGAGGAATTATCTACATACATCCTGCTACTTATATAATTAAGAAGCAAGATGTGGAACAGGGTGGCATAAGGAATGGAAACAATAAGGTATGAAGAAACCACATGGAGGCATTGTCCACAGTGATCAGAAATAGAATAAGGAATGTAAGCCGGATTATAATAATAGAGTATGGCTGAGAATAAGATAATGAAGTGGTGGGCGAGAATAGAACAATAGAGGATGACCCAAGATAAAACAATGGCAGTGGCCAGGACAATGAGTGGCTGTCATGTTGTTCGGGGGTGACGGGTCAAGGAGTGGATAGGGGGTGAAGGAACAATGAAGAGGATAGGACGAGAGGAGTGGTACATACAATGCACCGGGTGTACCGAGCTGAGGCTGCATGGTAGTGCGAGATGATGTGGGTAAGGGCTGGTTGGTTGGTATTCCCGAGTGAGCCGGTACTCGGTGTTGCGGGCTTGACAGTACCTGACTTATAAAACAATGTGTTATAGGCAAGGATAAAACAATGGTCAGATATCCTGAGGTAAGATGGGTTGAGGAGTAAGGAGCAGATGGGGTGGGATTAATGGATGGTGAATAGGGCAAAGTGGATGAAGGATAGGGATGAGGAATGTGGATGGTGGATGTGCCAAGCCGAGACTGGTGTACCAAGTGACTTGCATGTGGCTTGGACACTTGTGTGTGGACATGATAGGGGGTGAAGGAACAATGAAGAGGGGTGGATGAGAGGAAGGGTCCATACGATATACCGGGTGTACCAAGCCGAGGCCGTGCGGTAGTGCAAGATGACGTGGGTAAGGGCCGGTTGGTCGGTATTCCCGAGTGAGTCAGTGCTCGGTGTTACGGGCTTGACACAACTGGGCCAAAAGGCCACTATGCCAGGTTATCTGGCATTAGTCTGTGGGCACTATTTAAACAGCAACTTGTTACATGTATTCATCAACCATTGCAATGGTATGTAACAGTACCTCCCCCTTAGGTACCAAGCCCTTGAGATGCCACAGTGATGATATCTTAACAGGTTTCCCAGGCCTGTCTGTAGCTCCCCCCAAGCACTCTAATTACTGTTTGACATAGCAGACCCCCATGATGTCATGGACCATCATGTAAGCCAGGGTTCCTGGGGTCCAAGTGATTGCAACAACCCTCTAAATTATTGCACACACAGGGATTTGAACCGCTGACCTTGGTCAACCTGGCATACTGTGAAAGGCAACAAATTCCCACAGTAATGTGTTCTTTCAACTGGGCCAAAAGGCCACTATGCCAGGTTATCTGGCATTAGTCTGTGGGCACTATTTAAACAGCAACTTGTTACATGTATTCACCAACCATTGCAATGGTATGTAACAAGGGGGAGGGGTTGAATGAGAGAGAGGTACAGGGGACAGTCAAGTTTGGAGGGGGAAACATTATGGTATGGGGGTGTATGGAATGGAATGGCATTGTCCAGCTTGCAGAGATTGAGGGGAAGATGGATGCTGATCAGTTTGCGTCCATTTTGGAGGACCACCTGCTGCCCAGTCTAGTCTGACTGCTCGGTCAGCACTGCCAAATTACCAGACACTTGGTATGTGTACTTGACAGTATTCCCCTCTTAGCAGCTAAACCCATGAAGCCAGTAGGCGGAGATTGAAAATTAAGGTTTGGAACACCTACACGTGACATCACACAGAAGTTTGGGACATAGTGCTTAGATACATTTCTTGACCCCCATCAAATGTATACAACTGATCAAAATAGGTTATGAAACTGATGAGGATGAGAAAAGAATGACCGAAATGCAGGAGCAGTAGGCCAAGAGGCAGTGGGACCACAAGGAAGCAGAAGCTGCACAGGCTGCTAAAGAGGCAGCCAAAGATAAAGCCAAGGCAAATAAGAGAGAGGAAGAGGAAGCTGAGAAAAAGCAGAAGGAGGATGAGAAGGCCATAGCCAAGGCAGCTGCGATGAAACAACTAGCTGAAGAGAGGGCAGTGGAGGTGGCTGAAAAAGAAGCAGCCAAGGAAGTTGCAAAGGAAGCAACCAAGCAGGCTGTCAAAGAAGCAGCCGAACAGACTGCAGCCATGGGAAAATGGGCAGTAGACAAGGAGATGGCCCATCAGGTGAAACATTAATGGGCCAAAATGGCTGCTCTGATGGAGGTACAGGTCCCTGAGCAGATGAGCAGGGGGAAAATCATCCAAACATGTCCCAGGCTGCAAGGAGACACCCAAGGAACAGGGTGATAATGATACAAGGGTTCCCAGAGTCTTGGCAGTGCCAAGGGTTCCAACATGGAAGAGAGGTAGGAGCATGGAGGTGGGGCCCAGTAAAAAGCCAAGTGTGAGAGGACAGGGAAAGAGTCAGAGGCCAAGAGGGGCCCAGGGGAGTGGTAGTAGGTCTTTTATTCCTTTTCATTGACTTGATTTAATAGTGCAAGAACAAGCCGACCTAGGAGTGGTCACCATCCCTATATCCACCTTGTGAGATGTGCAAGGAATGTTGGGATGACTATGAGGTGCCGAGGATAGGGGCTGCACATGGTCAATGCAATGTGCGGAAGGTGGGGTGCTCCTTGGCAGCCCCTTGGCAATGGAAAGCCAAGAGCTGGGAGAAAGTTGAGTCAGACAGGGAGAGTGAGGAGAGGCAGAGTGAGGAGGAGATAGAGGAGGAGGATGAGGAAGTGAATGAGCCACTGAGGAAGAGGCTATGAAGCTGAGCGGGAGGACAACTATGGCCCAAGTCTCATGGGCTGAAACATTGGGAGGAAGGTAGGTGGTGGAGCTGCTGGAGGTGCTCCTGAGAGGTCGGGAGAGGATGATTAGCTTCTTGCTCCTTACGGAAGAGAGGGGTCTGGGGGGTTCCGAGGAAGCAGCAGAGTCAGGAAGGAAAGAGGATGAGTTGGAAGATGATGGGGATGAGCAGGTGGATGAGGAGGGAGGAAAAGAAAAGAAAAAAGAGGATAAAGGGAAGGGAAAGCAGAGGGAGGATGAGGAGATGACATGGATCAGGA
>QLPG01008253.1:0-15992 GCA_003314385.1 Gomphus sp. MG54 | reverse complement strand
ACAACATCTTGTGGACAATGCTCAGGCAAACATACAACATGAGATTGCCTTTGCCCCAACGAAGAAAAATGCGACAAACCCATACTGTGTCAACACATCACACTGAGATGTGCCATCTGCACAGGAGCTCATGCAGCAACAAGCCAGGAATGTCCAATGCGCAAAGCAGCCCTGGACCGCCATGCGCGCAAACTTGCTGAGGAAGGTCCCCTTTTTGAGGCCTAATTTAGCCAACCACACACTCTAAACCAGCTGCACCTGACCACTGTTTGACACCCCAATCCCTGAAGCGTGATGTTTCTGCAAAACACTTTGACCAATATACCCTTCGCACTGCCAATCCTGGCCCACCCTTTTTGGACTGGACATGAGCCATCTGTGGTGTTCTGGCAACTTGCTGGCACACCACAGAAATAAAAGGGGTCTCGTTTTCCCCTACACTCACAAAACCCAGTTGTCATATCTCCTCATATCACGTATTCTATCTGCTACAGTTCCTAGTAGATAACTATCCCTCACATAGTACTATTGTTTTGTAGTTAGAGTGCACCATAAGCGCTTGCGCTTCGAGCACTATAATTGAACCTCTCTCTCTCTCTCTCTCTCTCTGAAGGGGAAGACTGAAGTGACGAAGAGATGAATAACCCTACTTATAGTCAAGACCGAGTAGTGCTTAACAACGGGCAAGGAAAAATGAAGAACCGGAAAAAATGGAAAAACTTATGATATGTATGATAGAGCAAGAGACGAGTACGGCCCCAGCGTCGGTCCAGGGCGAGTCTAAGCATGGTTTGGCAGTGCAAAGTGGAAAGAGCTGGGTGGTTGGGGAGATGATGGAACTGTTGGACATACTGCTATCATTCTTAACATGTATGAGGGGAGTGGTCCATACGATGTACCAGATGTACCGAGCTGAGGCCGCATGGTGGTGCGAGATAATGCGGGTGAGGGCCGGTTGGTCGGTATTCCCGAGTGAGTCGGTACTTGGTGTTGCAGGCTTGACACAAGGACAGGAAGTCCCAAGGTGAAACAAACTGAGGAGTGTGGATGGCAGATGTGCCGAGCTGAGACCGGTGCACCAAGTGTTATACTTGCGGCATGGACACTTGGTTGTGGATATAGGATAGTTGCTCGGTTGGTGATGCCAAATAACTGGGACCTCAGTACGTGTACTTGACAGCCCCCTCTCATTTATAATAATACATATTGGATGAGCACCGTCAGAGTCAAATTTGGAATATGATTGAGATCAATCGCTTTACTATCAATGAACCCATTGTATGCATGCATGTATGGCTTGTTGGTGTTGGTGTGTGCATGTCATATGTGTGTGGTGTGTGTGTTGTGTGCATGTGGTGGCATGTGTGTGTTATATGTGTGTGTGTGTGTTATATGTGTGTGTGTGTTATATGTGTGTGTAGCATATGTGTGTCATATATGTGTGCGTGTCATACGTGCATACATATGACAGGAGTGAGTGCCCAGTTGGGTGTCATACACTGTCAAGTACACGTACCGAGGACCCGATAACTCGGCGGTGCCGACTAGAATACTCCATTAATAACCAAGCACGAACCATTCCATGAGTCGTCTCGGCCGGACGTGCATGTCGGTCACATCCCTCATTCCTACATCCACTCCTCACTCCTCGGTCCGCCGCACCTCGGCACTTCCTGCCCTTGTGTTATCTTCGGTCATGGCCTTGTTTTACAGTCGGGCACTCCCTATTGTGCTAGGGCACGTCCTATTATTCTGTCCTTCATTGTTCTATTTCCACCTTACATTCCTTATTCTAATTTTATTCGCTGTGGACAATAGCCGCATGCTTTGCATACTTTGTTGTCCCACATTCCTTATTCCACATGTCGCTTCTTTACCTATATAAGTAGGACATGGATGTACATACCTCCTCATTCTGGGTATCGACTAGGCTTAGGCCCTTCTACCTTCTTCCTCTCTGTTAAGTCCTCGACTCAGGCCGGCATCTTCAGCATCCCCCTGAGTATCTGTCTGTTGCAAATACAGTGGCACGCACGGCAAGTAGGGCGCAACGCACGAGTACGTTGAAGCCAACGCCACTACTCTTGGCCTGCAGGACTTGGCCATAGTCCGCCCGACCTTTACAACAACCCCCTTCGGCAGTCCCGAAGACCGTCAGAATCCGGTTCCTGACATACACATGCACATGCATGTGTACATGGTTGATACACAGGGTTGGACTGGGTTATGGGTGCTCTCAGCTTGACCTGCACCCAAACCCAAGGGAACCCGACCTGGTGACCCATGCAGGTTGGCCGAACCCCTGCTATTCCCTAGTGGTGTTTCCTAGCAGATACTGGAATCAGTACCTAAGTAGGTTTCCCTTACACATTTTTTAGTTTGCTGTTTGGGTCTATAATGAATCCATTAGCAAGTTCTTCTTTTATAAGCCTTTCAAGACAATATTTTCTGATGTGTCTGAAGTACTGGTGTAGTAGAGATTGGGTGGTTTGAGCAACAAAAGCCTGCTTAGATCAATTCAAGGTCATACCATTTAGTATCCACACACTTCTATGGATTGATCCATCGAATAAAATTGTGCCTTCTTTTAGGAATGAGATTGTACTATCCTCGATAATGACCTTGAGTGTGTTTCACCAGACAGCAGACAAAATAGAGAATAGATGACTCTCTAAGTCAGGGACATATATAATGTGATTAAATTCTATGGATTAGCTGGCTCTTCCATTGATCTGGGTTGTAAATATTACACTTCCTTATCCTACTGCCCACACAATGTCATTGTTTGCAAGTTGGACTGGCACTCTACATGGTTCCATATCATAGATCCACTCCCTATAGGGAGTCATTTGTGTGGTAGCACCTGAGTCTATTGTCCAGGAAATGTCAGTGCAAGTTTCTATCTGTCAGTGATAGAGAGGACTTGTAAGTTTTTCAGCTTGAGCCATGCTTGCTACTTCTGCCAGAGTTTTACTATATATGGCACATTCAAAGATACCCTTTGGTTTAGCTACAGGTTTTTTCTTCACCATGAGTGTGTCAATAATGGATGGATGATGTTGCTTTAGCCAGGGTGCTAGCCTTGATAAGCATATCAGCCTTTTGTAACTCCTCAAGTACCCTGTCCAGTAAACCAACCCCAACATAGGTAAGGGTACTTTGAAGCTGTGGGTCTTTTGGTTCAAAAACGAGACTGATTATGATCATACTGACTGTTAGTTCATCTACAAGATCCTTGGTAGTAAACCCTTTGTCAAATTTGACCTTGTCTAGTGCTGTTACAATGTGAAGGAATAATGTAATTGTAATTGAATGTAATATCTCCCAAAGGTGAACAATGGCGAGGTTCAGAATAGGGTATGGCTTCAACTTGTGTGTTGCACCCACCAGATTGCACTGGTCCCTAATTTTGGAATAGTGAGACAGAAGAAAGGCTTAGTCAAAATTAAAGTCAATTATCTGACTGAGGACTGAACTACTAAATGTACAAGATCTTCATACTACTTTCAAATCTATAAGGAGTCAACTAGATTCCTATAATAGATAAGAAAGCTGAGGATTGTGAAAAGTGAGAACAGAAATACTATGTCCCAATCTTGATCTCCTCTGTGACATTGAGGGGTGACATGTCACCCTGATTCTCAATGGAGTTACCCTAAAAGGAGTGTAGTAGTGGATCGGATATAAGAGATAGAACGGAATTGCAAATAAATGAAAGTAGAGCGGAATGTCAATGAAAGGATATTAAATGTAAATGAAGTGAGAATGGAATTGCAAGCATATGGAGTTTGATGTAAATGAGTGGAGTGAATTGACAGGAGCATGTGATGCCAAGTCGAATACATGAGGTGCATATAGTCCTTGGGCTGAGGGTGTAATAGTTGAATAGGCGAGTGAAGGCATAGTTAGGCTGAGTGGGCTGAAATGAATAGCTGGGCATGCTGGCATATGGTTCCTAATAGTATCCCCCCCTTATAGCTGAGTCCTATGAGGCCGCAGAAATGAAGTTCTATAATGGTGGACCCATTGGAGTTTGGAAATGTGAAAGCATATAAGAGAAGTTGTGAGGGAGTTTGGGTGGTAACCGTTGTTGTTGAAATGGAGCCCTCATATATCAACCCTGCCTATGTGCAGAAACTAATAGGTCTCTATCCCTCGCCAATCACCAGTTATATCAGAGGTGAACCCTCCCAACCCGTCACAGTCCCATCCCCCTTGTCTTCAACCATTGAGTACAGCAAGGTGCTGCTCAAGCAAGACCACATTGATGTGCAAGAGCCCTGGGTCGAAGGGGCAAGTTTGAAAAAGTGTAAAGGTAAGTCAAGTATTGTCTCAGAATTAATGATTTTTTACTGATTTCTTTATTGCAGTATGCTCATCTTCAGATGAGAAATGATGAGGGTGATTTCCACGGTGTTTTCTATCAAAAAGCAAGGTTGGGTGAAGAAGATGACCATATGCCCTGGTCTCATGGATGAGTGGCTGAAAAGCCATGCAAGCACTGTGTGAAGCAAGGCAGCACATGCCTAAGGAAGTGGGATGGGGACTTATATTTGGGAGCATGTGTGTGGTGTGGTGAGAGGGGTGTTGGTTGCAGTATCAATGAGAGAGGTCGAGGGATAAGTAAGAGTAAGGGTAAGGGAAAGGTTAGGGAGCAGAATCCCAAGGATGAGAGAAGTCAAAGGTTGGAGAAAAGGTCAAGGGAAGGTACACCAGAAGGTGATGTTGATAAGGTAGGCCCCTCAAAAAAGCCAAGGATAGAGCCCAGAGTGCATACTCCCTTATTTCTCCCTGATCCATCCTCTCCTCTGCCTCTTTCACTGTCCATCCCTCCTCATGAATTGTCACCACCATCCACTGCAGCACTGACACCATGGATAATGGTGTCATCACCCACACCTGCTCTTCCTTCACTACCTGCTCCTGTCAGGAGCCGGATTCTGACGGACTTCGGGACTGCCGAAGGGGTGTTGTCGAAAGGTCGGGCGGACTATGGCCAAGTCCTGCAGGCCAAGAGTAGTGGCGTTGGCTTCAACGTACTCGTGCGTTGCGCCCTACTTGCCGTGCGTGCCACTGTATTTGCAACAGACAGATGCTCAGGGGGATGCTGAAGATGCCGGCCTGAGTCGAGGACTTAACAGAGAGGAAGAAGGTAGAAGGGCCTAAGCCTAGTCGATACCCAGAATGAGGAAGTATGTACATCCATGTCCTACTTATATAGGTTAAGAAGCGACATGTGGAATAAGGAATGTGGGACAACAAGGTATGCAGAACAATGTGGTTGTTGTCCACAACGAACAAAATTAGAACAAGAAATGCAAAACGGGGATGGAACAATAAAAGACAGTATAATAGGATCGTGACTCGAAACGGGACAATAAGGAGTGGCCGGATATAAAACAATGGGTCTCGTCCGAGGATAATACAAGGACGGGGAGTCCCGAGGTGAAGCGGACCGAGGAGTACGGATGGCGAATGTGCCGAGCTGGGACCGGCGTACCAAGTGTTATGCAGGCAACGCGGGCACTTGGTCGTGGATGTAGAGTAATTGCTCGGTCGGCACTGCCGGCGGATGGGTCTCGGTACGTGGACTTGACAGCTCCTCTATCACCACCTATGCCAACCCCTTCACCTCCTCCACCCCCTCCCTCACCCCCTCCCACAGTCATCCCTCCTCAAAGAATCATAGCCCTTGCACCTAGGGAACAGCATGGGTCACCCACGGGTCAAATGTGGGTGACCTGCACCCAACCCAGGGAAACCCGAACCCATCAACCCATGGGTTTTTCCCATAGGTCGATGGGTGTTGGGTGCACGCTGCACCCGCACATGCTGATGCAAATGCACTGTACATGCATGCAACGTACGACATGAACGCGCCATATGTGCACACAATGTATGTGCACACAACGTACAACATGAATGTGCCATACGTGCACGTGACATACAACAGGAATGCACCGCACACATATGTGTCATACGCATGCACGTATGGCGTGTTGATATCGGCATGTGCGTGGATGGCACATTGGTATCGGCATGTGTGCAGATGGCACATGCATGTACGGCATGTTGGTATCCACACATGCGCATATGGCACGTTGGTGTTAGCACATTGGTATCAGCATGTGCATATACGGCACATTGGTATTGGCACGTGTGCATATGGCGCATTGGTGTCAGTGCATGCACGTACAGCACGTTTGTGTCAGCGTGTTTGTGTCGGCACGTGCATGTCATATGCATGTGTGTACAGCGCGGTCATGTTGTACACATGCATGTGCATGCGTACATAGTTGAGGTGGAGGTGCTCTCAGCTTGACCTACACCCAAACCCAGGGGCACCCAACCCGGTGACCCATGTGGGTTAGCCTAACCCGTGCTATTCCCTACCTGCACCCCCCTTCACTGGTCATCATATTGACCTTCACACTTCAAGAGCTGCAAAGATCGGTTGATGAACTTTGCAAGGAAGTTGTGGAACACAAGTTCCAGCTATCAGAGAGCTGCATGACCAATGAGGAATTGCAAGGTGAGGTGAGAGACTTGTGTATGCAGTTGGCATATCAGAGGTCAGAGAGTAGGGAGTTAGAACTGGAGCTGCCAAGGGTACATGGGACTTGGGAAAATTGGGTGATGGGGGCTAGACAGCCAAAGAGCTCCTTTGATAAGCTTGAGAATGGAAAGGTAGATTTAGGATTGTAGAATAGGAGTGATTGACTTAATTGTAATAATAATTTTTGAATTGTATTGGACTTGAATGTGAAGTGAATGAATGGTTTGGAATTAAGAGTTGAATTGGAATAAGGAATGATGGATGGGAACTGAGAGTTGGACTTGAAAACAGAAAGGAGAAGCTGAATTGTGAGGTGCTTATGGAATGGGTAATGGTCCAGGTTTAGATAGGTATGACTTGTGAAAGTCTTGAATGAGTTCTGAAGCATGGTTGAGTTCTGTTGCAAGGAGCCATGAAGTTTCTTCATCTGTGCCTTTATATCCTACCCACCGCACTAAGTACAATAGCCTGCATACCATATATTGATTATCGATTTTCGAGTTGAGGATCTCAGATATCTTGAATTTGGTTTCACCATTGATGATGACTGGGGGTAGAGGTGTTTGAATGTGATTAGGAATGGGATTAGGAGCGGCTGGCTTGAGCATTGAATGTGTTCATGTAGCCTGGGAGTTTTAGAGTGACTGAGTGAGTACCGGGATGTGCAATGATTTCAAATAGACCCAAAAACTTCTCAAATAGCTTTTTTGTGGGATGGGTAGTCCTGAGGAATTTAGCTTTGATAAATGCAAGACCTGCCAATAGGAAAGTCTAGAGATGGAAGTCGTTTAGTGTCTGCTGAGGTCTGGTACATTTGTTAAGTGTCGAGGATACTGATTCAAAGCTGCTGGTGCAATTCATCCAGGTCAACTACAAAGTCTTGTGCTTGGGATGAAGCGAGGTTACATTCAGGATGGATGGTGAAATTAGGATGATAACCTTTGTTGGCAAAGAAAGGTGAGACTCAGTGGTGGTACTAGGAGTGTTGTTATAGGCAAACTCTGCAAGGGGTAATAACAAAGCCCAGTTGTCTTGTTGATAGTTGCAATAGACGTGAAGGTACTGTTCTAATGTCTGATTAGTATGCTCGGTCTGGCCATTGCCTTCTGGGTGATAGCCTGAGGTGAAATGCAACTTCATATTGAGGGCTTTCCTGAGAGAACACCAGAAGTGGGACATGAATTCCGAGCCTCTATCTGAAGTGATGTGGGAAGGAATGCCATGTTTGGAGAATATGTGAAGTATGAAGAGTTCTATGAGTTGAGTGGAAGTGATGGTAATGGAAGTGGGATTGAAGATTAACTGTTTGGAAAAGCAGTCGATAATAACTAGGATGGCTGTGAATCCTGAAGACGTGGGGAGCTATTTGATGAAGTCCATGGATATCAAGTTCCAGGGGTTTTCTGGCACTGGGAGCTGCTTGAGCAATCCATAGGGCTTATGATGTTGCAATTTGTTCTGCATACATGTCATACAGGATTTGTAGTAGTCTTGATGAATGACCTCATGCCAGTGTTATAGCCCATACCCTCAAACAAACCCACACTAACCCCCACAACCACCCGCTTCCGTTCCGAAACCTTTCCGACTGAAAGAACGAAAGACTGCTTCCCGAGGATCCCGTTCCCGTCACGTCCGTCCGAGACACCGCGTTTCCGTGTCCGACCAAGACACCGTTCCCGAGTCCGCTCCCGACCGAGGACTCAATAGTTTGATAACCGACGCACAAGACTATCGCGTACCTCGCTCCCTTGTTCTCCTTATATTGACCCCCTTGTACTTCCTCCTCCCTTGTTTTATTACCGGCAAAAGATAGTACAAGACACTCGCATGTATATAGTCTCACAGTCGACTGGACTGTTCGCTAGTACGAATATCGAATTAGTTCCCCCCCCCAGTTTCCGATTCATTTCCGGTAAACTCCCGCCTCCTTTCCGAAATTAGGGACAGACAATCGAGGAGGGCGCAACACATAAGTTGAAGCCAAGTCCCTTCGACTTCGGACACCTCAGTAACCGGATTGATCTATTCCATGACCTACCCTAAACTTCCGGCGCCTCCGTCTCCGTCCGTAATCCGTTCGACCCCGATCTCGGTCTTCGGCCCCGCTACGGACCTTCGCACTAGCCCGGAAAATCCCTTCGGAAGTACTAGCTAAGCGCCTGACATGCGGACTTAACAGTATATTCGTACTCACACTCCTGATCCTCACCAAGCATGAGACCCCCCACGTTCACAACCCATGCAGACAATCATTCAGGCATCTGCCCGCCGTGCATCCATCCCCTGAGGACTGCCCGACCCCAAACCAAGCTTCCAGACGCCTCAGACCCCAGCTCACCCCCCGGAACACTCCTCCGATTCCAGACCTTCGAACGCAGATTGACACCGCATTCGAACTCAACTAACCCGTTCTCCGTGAGCCACCCCCCGGCGATTCAACTATCATCGCCACCAGACACGGTCCAGCCCAGGACCACCCACAGCAGCGTCTACAGACTCGTCGACGCCCCCCCCCCTACGTACCACCCCCACCTTGGGACCAAATGCTGTGGCCCATACCACCCAGACCCTCATCACACTGGCGAGCAACGTAGCCAGCCCCAGAAGATCAGCTCTCCGCGCCTCCGAGACTCGGAACCCGGATACCTCGACGGATCCATTCCAAGGAAACCAAGCCTTCCTAGCACGCATAAACTGAACTTCCGTGACCACCCCGACGCCTACGACACCAAGAGCGTCAAAGCATCCTGTATATTAGCACCCGACCGATACCACGCTGGACTGGCCTAACCCAGTCCGCCCCACCCCCCGATGAGCCCAACTGGCTCCTTGACCATGAGGAATTCATAGACAAGCCCAAACCTACTTCGACCCCCGCGACCACATTCGGCCCTAGAACGGGCAATAAGACGGCCAATGAAGGCCAACCCGCGACCCCGCTCAGTAGCAGGACTACCACGGATTTTCGTCCAGATTAGGGAAAGATGGAAAACTTATACCACAAGAACTACAACACCCCCTCGAATAAGAAATAAAACAACGCACCCAACCTTTCAGAATTATGACCCCCCGTGACCATCGTCGAAAAGACTTCGACCCCCAGGTGGAAACACTCCGACCATCCGACCCTCCCGAAAACTGTGACCCCATCGATAAGTTTCGACCGTGACCCCCTGAATATTCGTCAGATTCTAGCTACCGGACACCACACGCTCACCCATCACGATCCAACGATCAACAGGGTATTGAGTACTACTTGTTTAGCCCACGTCCGAACTGATTCTTGGCAATATGGAGCCAGCAGTATTCACTCAGCACTCAATACGACCCTCCGAAAGCTCCGCTTAGGAAGAACCCCGACCCTCGCAAAATACCGCATCGTCCCTTAGACAACGGCACCACCCGTAGACATCTTTAGCCTAGACACTTGCCGATAACATGTCGAATCACTAAACCTTGACACGGTTACGACCGAACTCGCATTTTGCAGGACACCCCCGAGTTCCCAACCCTGTCCCGGCGACAGGCCTTAACTACCACGACCACCACGACCACAACCACGAAACAAGATTCGCACTGTAGAAGGGAGAGAAAAAGGGAACCCGCTAGACTAACAGCAGCAACTACCAATTTTCCACCACCCCCAGCCATTCTCCCAAGAAAACAATGCATTCACGACAACAGCACCCCGGAAATACAGGATAAAACGGAGCCCTACTCTGTCAAACCAGAACTCCCGGAGCAACGACCGGACGACCCAACCCTTTCCCCCCCCTTGACCCCCAAAAGATGACTACGGATCCTCCCATCGGAGAAAAAGGGAACCAATACGAAACCCCTCCGGATCCTCCACGACGAAGGATGCCATGGAAGCTCGAATGGCGTTCAGACGCCTGGCGTTCACCGAGGAATTCCCAAGACCGTGCAAGACTCGATGCAGACATCGATGATACTGATGGAGGAGACCCAGGAAATGCGTCAGGTCATAATGAGCCTGCTCCACCTGATCCAAGTAGACGGAGAAACGAGCGAGGACCTCCGCACTACTAAACCGCACCTCCGAACCATCAGGAAGAACGACCCACCCCAGGAGCCGGACAGGATGTCCCGCAAAAGACGACGGGTCCCGGAGGTAGTTTACTACAAGAGTCAGGGAAAGGAAGGAGGCGAGTCGGACAAACGTACCATAGTCCCCACGAAGCCGTACGGCGCGGGACCATAAGCCCTCCAAGTCATCACCGATGGACTCAAGGAGGTGAAGATCGATTCGCACGCCCCCAGACACATATAAGGGAACACGAGAAAGGTCCCGAGAAGCCCCCGACATTTCCGATTCCTTCTCTTTAAAAGGGATGAACCCCCCAAAAATAACCTGCGAAGCACCCCTCTTATAGTCACAGGACCTCTGGCACTTATCGATTAGCATCTGGCCCAAGGAGCAAAGAAAAAACTCCCACAGTAATATCCGCCTGTATTGTCGCCCATTAAACCCGACACTCCAAGCTTAGGACCTCGAGGGCTCGGTCCTAGTGGGGGGATACTGTTATAGCCCATACCCTCAAACAAACCCACACTAACCCCCACAACCACCTGCTTCTGTTCCGAAACCTTTCCGACCGAAAGAACGAAAGACTGCTTCCCGAGGATCCCGTTCCCGTCATGTCCGTCCGAGACACCGCGTTTCCGTGTCCGACCAAGACACCGTTCCCGAGTCCGCTCCCGACCGAGGACTCAATAGTTTGATAACCGACGCACAAGACTATCGCGTACCTCGCTCCCTTGTTCTCCTTATATTGACCCCCTTGTACTTCCTCTTCCCTTGTTTTATTACCGGCAAAAGATAGTACAAGACACTCGCATGTATATAGTCTCACAGTCGACTGGACTGTTCGCTAGTACGAATATCGAATTAGTTTCCCCCCCCAGTTTCCGATTCATTTCCGGTAAACTCCCGCCTCCTTTCCGAAATTAGGGACAGACAATCGAGGAGGGCGCAACACATAAGTTGAAGCCAAGTCCCTTCGACTTCGAACACCTCAGTAACCGGATTGATCTATTCCGTGACCTACCCTAAACTTCCGGCGCCTCCGTCTCCGTCCGTAATCCGTTCGACCCCGATCTCGGTCTTCGGCCCCGCTATGGACCTTCGCACTAGCCCGGAAAATCCCTTCGGAAGTACTAGCTAAGCGCCTGACACGCGGACTTAACAGCCAGGCTAATTGTAGTCGCATCTAATGAGGTCTATGGTTTTGTTAATTCTGAAGTGTCCAGAAAGAATGTGATCATGCTTATGTTATAACATGCATAAGCGTAAGTCTTGTGCCTTGGGAATGTAGATGTGATCATCAAATAGTAACAGACTGTTGGAATTAGTCTGCCACTTTGGGTCGTCATTATTCACAAGGTGTTTCTGGGCTAAGGAGTCAGAAAGAAGATAATATTTAATATCGTTCAGGGTGCGCTCAGTGTCCATAAGAGTCAAAGCCCTCAGTATGGGTTTGATGAGGCTCATGGCTCGAAGGGATGTGATTAACTGATGTTGAGAGAAGATGGATCGAAGGTTTTAGGGATTAATAGTGACGTAGTTGCTCATCCCCTCCTTAAGGTAGACATCCCATCATCTAGTGAGTGAATCAGGGTTAGTGCCCAAATGACCTGGTCTGAAACAAATGACAAGATTAAACTGTGAAAGGTATTCTGACCACCTAGCTTGATGTCTAGTCAACAACTTGGTTGTGCAAAAGTATTTCAAGTTCTTATGATTGGTGATGACATTGACAGGGTCGCTGGAACCTTCTAAGTAATGACACCACTTTTGAAAAGCTTTGAAAATTACAAGCAGTTCTTTATCGTGAATGTTGTAATTGAGTTCAGGAGAAGTGAAAGTTAGGGAATGAAATGTGACAGGATGAAGTTCACCATCTGGGGTGTGTTGAGAGAGTATAGCTGCTAAAGTGTTTTATACTAATTCTAAGCTAATTATGTAATCTCCTGATAAGGCAATTCCTTCATGAAGCTTGTGGAGGTGTTCAGAAGGTATTGGAATGCCTTGAAAGCTGGTGGAGTTATTGTGTCACCATTGTCACTACTTTTACAATAAAGAAGTATAATATTCCCACAACTGGTACTCCTGTGACTGGTCATGTCATGAAATATTAATATTATGTAAGTCATGCTTCTGGACTGACTGTTTATGTAATTAGTATTATATAAATCCAGGAATTTGTTATACATTGTGGACTGAGAACTTGAGCCAGGAGTTTGGAGCCACTTTCGTAGATTTAGGTAATTGGCTCCATAGTTGTTGTACATTGTGAGTCCACACATTGATAGGCAAAAATATAGATGTTTTTATGATTATCTGTAGGCTCAATCTCCTTGATAATTAAGAGTTAATTACTGGAGGTAATTCACTCTTAATTGGCTAGCCAAAAACATTATAATATTTTTTGTTGGCAAAATATGGCTGATTTAAGTGGAAATGTTCTTGAGGAGAGGTTTGGATTCTGCAGGCTGATTCGGCTTGAAAAAATGATTAAAAATAATAGAGAGCATTCCCTATTCCCTAACAGCATTCCTGAAGCTTGACAGTGCTCACAATTCCATTCTGTCTTCATTTACATTAATATCCTTTCATTTATATTCTACTCCACTTTCATTTATTTGCAATTCCACTCAGTCTCTTATAACCGATTCATCATTACGTTCCTTAGGGTGACTCTGTTGGGAATTGGGGTGACACATCACCCCCCAATGTCACAGAGGAGATCAAGATTTGAGACGTAGTATTCCGTTCTCACTTTTCACAATCCTCTGCTTTCTTATCTATTATAGGAATCTAGTCGACTCCTAGTAGATTTGAAAGTAGTATAAAGATCTTATACATTCAGTAGTTCAGTCTTCAGTCAGATAATTAACTTTGATTTTGACTAAGCTAATTCTCTGTCTTGTCATTCCAAAATTAGGGACCAGTGCAATCTGGTGGGTACAAGATACAAGTTGAAGCCATGTCCTGTCCTGAACCTTGCCATTGTTTATCTTTGGGAGATATTGTGTTTATTACGATTATATCATTCCTTCACATCATAACAAAATCCAAGGCCCTACCAGGTTCTATGTGCATTGATTGGTTTGACTCTAGGATTTGCTTTCTTCAACCATGTATGATATAATTCATTTTAAGTGTTTTGCCATAGTGATGGTACATATATAGCTGTAGTTAGAGAGTGAAAGATTCCTTAGAGTTCTCTCCTTGGATCCCCCTTCACCAGGTATGCTAGTCTTGAGTACATAGGTTGCATACTAAACCCTTGGATCCTCCCTCACCAGTACACCACTTTAGGGTAGAGCAGCTGCTTAGGTTGTCCTTACAATCAGGTTCATGTCTTACTGGATGAGGTACAGCCATAGCATGCAAATGAGCCACACCTGCAGTACCCAAAGGGATTTCATTTGGAGAATTAGCAGATCACATCTGAGATAGTGGTGGATCTGATGGATAGATATGAGTTCTTGGCTGACGACCTTGGATGATAGGAAGAGTCTGAGCAATTGTACCCAAATGTGAAACACCTGCAGAACCCAAGGGGATGTCTTGTAAATTTATAGGGCTAACAGGATTTTGGCAATATGATTGAGATGCAGAAGGTTCCCTTATATGATACAGGGAAGATGAAGATCTTTCTGACCACTCACAATGCTCAGCACACTTTTGTTTTCTACCTTGCTCTGGTGTAGAAGGCACCCTATTATTTACCTATAGGTCAGCAATTCTAATCTTTGGTGTATCTCAAACCACTCACAAGACACTAACAGAGGGTTACAATAATTTTTGAAAAAGAGGGAGAGGCTAGGCTAATATCTGTAAAAAAAAACTCCAATAAAAACTCCAGGAACCTAACCAAGGAAGGAAGTGCAGTCCTAGGTCTACCAAAAGGGAAAGGCCATCTCCCTACAATATTTGCATAGGGTTTCACTAAGGAGGAAGACAGAGGGAGATCTCACAGGCTTGTATGTGACTCAGGAACTGTAGGCAGAATATCAAGGATAAGGTGAGCCAAAGCTGACCACCCTGAGTGTATGTTGGGGAATGGGAGATTCTCTAACAGATAGGAAGGGTCATCGGATCAGGGATCAGCTTAAAGGAGTCCAAACCTCTCTCACTCAGACAATAACTCAACAATTCAGTCTTGATTGACTATCAAAAAAATATAATAAATTTGGCTGGCCATTTAAGAGTGAATTACTCAAAGTAATTAACTCTTAAAACTATCAAGCTCTTCAAAGCCTAAGGAAATATTTCAAAAATACTTATATATTTTGCTCGTTTCTATTTGGACCCACAAGGACCCACAGCCAGGCACCAAACACTTATACATGGAAAATGGCGCCAAATTGCTGGCTCAAGCTCTCAAGACTCAATTGTACAACAAATTCCTGGGCTTAGGTAATAGCTATTATACTTTAGGTCAGCCCAGAAGCTCGGCTTACTTACTATTAATATTTCGTGACTTGACCAGTCACGAGACTACTACCCGTGGCAACATGACTCATTAATGACTATAGGGTGACTCATTTGTGACTGCAGGGTGACTCATAACTGCCACAGGCTTCTAGGACCTTCCATTCCTTTCCACACCCTTCCACTAATTTCAGGAAGGTCTTGCCTTATCGGGGAGTTACATAATCAGCTTAGAATTAGTATATATAGAGGCTAGTTCTGTAGCATAAAGTAACTTAACAATCTATCTTACTATCACCCATAGTCCATCGGATTATCTTGTGCATCAAGCACCCTTAGGTACATTGATCCGAAGGTCAGTGCCACTCTGGTACATTGGTCCGAAGGCCAGTGCCACTTTCTCATAGACACATTGATCCGAAGGTTAGTCTCTCCCTCTCTTGAGTACGTTGATCTGAAGGTCAGTGCTTGACAAAGGGTTCTTGGTTAAAAACATAAAAGGTATGCAAAAACATAGTAAAAGAACTAAATCAGATTTATAGAACATCTGTGGAAATAATCCTAGGCAAGGGTAGAATAATAGTTCACGTACACAAACTATTATTCCTACATGTAATTGAAAAGGCACCTGCCAAGGCCCCCTCTAAACAATTCTTTTTGGACATCAACCCGGACAGGCTTCCACTTGCCCTCGTCTTGTCGGAGAACTTGGTTAGCTTTCTTCACACCAAAGTTTTGTCACGGTTCTCGGGTTACCTCATTTATGGTTCCAAAACAGTGTACCAAATGTAACAGAGACTGAGTTGAGACATTCCCCCTGAATGAACTGTGAGCGGTACTTGGCTACAGCAAACTATGGGCCATGCAGGCACACTTCACACTCAATTAGGCTTTATCAGCACCTCAGATACCCCTGCACAAATATATGGCACAGTCTGGGGAGAACGCAGTCCTGACAATGATGATATTCGT
>QLPG01008246.1:0-21173 GCA_003314385.1 Gomphus sp. MG54 | reverse complement strand
TAAAATATATTACAACTTAACCAAGAGATTAAAAGTCTCATCTGTCTCAAAGGGCTTTATCCAAGTTAGCATTGCAGATTATATTGCTTGGTTGCAGACCAAGGGTATATTATTACAGGGCTTCACAGATAACCAGCCTCATATTTACAATTCAACCTGTTGGAGAATGGGGAATTCTCTAGTAGATATGAAGGGCCATCAGACCAGGATCAGTATAAAGGATTCAAAACCTCTCTCACTCAGAAAATAACTCAACAAACCAGTCTTGAATTGACTACCAAAAAATATAATAATTTTGGCTGGCCATATCAGAGTGAATTACTCAGGTAATTAACTCTTAAATATCAAACCCTCAAGTCCAAGGAAAAATCCTAAAAACAAATCTTTTTTGTCTGTTTCTATTTGGACCCACAAGGAACCATAACTGGGTGTCTATTACTTAATACATGGAAAATGGTGCCAAATTCCTGGGTCAAGTTCTCAAATCAACTTGTACAACAAATTCCTGGGCTTATATAATAGCCATTACATAAAGGTCAGCCCAGAAGCATGGCTCATATACTAATAATATTTGTGACCTGACCAGTCACAAAACTACAAGCTGTGGGAACATTTCTTTTCTTTTGTCATTAGTGACTATAAGGGTGACACTGTGACTTCCAGGGGATTCCAGGACCTTCCATCCCTTTCCGTAAGCTTCTCACTAATTTCTAGAAGGTCTTGCCTTATTAGGGAGTTACATAATCAGCTTAGAATTAGTATATATAGAGACTAGTTCTGTAGCATAAAAGTAATCAATCTTATCTTCACCCATAATCCACCAGATTATCAAGTGCTGCCAGCACTCTCTTAAGTAGGTCGCTGACCACTAAGACTTATCAACAGAGGTTTGTTTGCAGAATAAATCTCAACCCTTCTATGCGGTAGAAGGTTTCTTGGCCAAAATATAAAAGGTATGTAAAAACATCATAAAAGAACTAAACTAGATTTTATAGAACATCCATGGAAATAATCCTAGGCAAGGGTAGAATAATAGTTCACAAACATAAACTATTATTCCTACAGGTAATTGACAAGTCACCTGCCAAGGCCTCCTCTAAACAATTATTTTTGGACATCAACCCAAGGCATTAGCTTGCTGTCATCTTGTTGGAGAACTTGATTAGACTTTCTTCATACCAAAGTTTTGTCACAGCTCTCAGGTTACTGGCTTATGGTTCCAAAACAAGAGGCTTATTCCAAGTTGATATCCAGAATGCAGAACCATTTACATACATGTGCTACTTATATAGGTTAAGAAGTGAGATGTGGAGTCAGGATGGTATAAGGGTTATGTCGAGCTTTGGTGATGCTGAAGATGTGGGCGGGGAATGGCCAAGTCCTGCAGGCCGAAAGTAGTTGCTTGAGCTTCAACATACTCATGCATTGTGCCCTACTTTCCATGCATGCCACCAATTTGGGACAGAGGAGATGCTCAGAGAGTGCCAAAAGTGCTGGCCAAAGTAGAGGACTTTGTAGAGGAAAGAGAAGGTAAGGGGCCTAAGCCTAGTCGATACCCAGAATGAGGAAGTATGTACATGCATGTCCTACTTATATAGGTTTAAGAAGCGACATGTGGAATAAGAAATGTGGGACAATAAGGTATGCAGAGCATGTGGGGGTATTTTCTACAACAAGTAAAATTAGAATGAAGGAATATAAATGGGGATAGAACCATAAAATATAATAATATGAATGTGGCCAAGAATAGGACAATAGGGAGTGCCCGACTATAAAACAATGGGTCATGACCAAGGATAAAACAATGGTAAGATGTTCTGAGGTAAAAGGGTTGAGGTTTAAGGAGCGGATGGGGTGAGATTGATGGATGGTGAATGAGATAAAGCAAATGAGGGGTGGGGATGAGGAATGTAGATGGCAGATGTGCCGAGATGAGACCAGTGTACCAAGTGATTTGCATGTGGCATGAGCACTTGTATGTGGACATAGGATGACTGTTCGGTTGGCACTGCCAAATTACTGGAACCCCAGTATGCATACTTGACAGGTTGGAGAACAATAAGGTATAGAGACCATGTGGAAGTATTGTACACAGTGATCAAGAATGGAATAAGGGATTGTAAACAAAAATAGGACAATGAAAATAAGATAATAGAAGTGTGGCCAAGAATAAGATAATAAAAGGTGACCGGCTATATGTTATGGCCCATGCCACCAATAAACCCACATTAATCCCCACAACCACCCACACCATTTCCAGGACCTTTCTGACTGCTCAAACCCAGGAGGGGCCCTCACCTTAGGACCCAACATTGTGCCCTATCTCACTCAGGCCCTTGTTATGCTGGCAAGCAACTTAGCCAGCCCCAGAAGATCAGCCCCCCACACCACCAAGGTCTGGGATCCAGATACCTTCAATTCAAGGAAACTACAAGCCTTCCTAGTGCAGTGTAGTCTGAACTTCTATGACTGCCCTGATGCTTTTGACACCGACAGCACCAAGGTAACCTATGTACTGTCATACCTGACCGGTACCACCCTGGACTGGTTTGAACCAGCCCTTTCTGCCCCCAGCAAGCCAGACTGGCTCCATGACTATGCAGAGTTCTTTAATGAACTCAAAACTAACTTCAGCTCCCATGACCCAGAAGGAGAGGCCGAAGCAGATCTCAAGAACCTCGGCATGTGCAATAACCAGCACATCACAAAATATATAGTTGAATTCAATCAACTAGCCACCCACATCCACTGGGGCAATGCCACACTTTGTCACCAGTTCTACAACAGACTCCCTGGCAGGATCAAGGACGAGATCTCCAGAGTAGGAAAGCCTCACTCCCTACTCCAACTCCACCTCCTGTCCCAATCCATCGATGCCTGCTACTGGGAGCGATTATTGGAAATCACCAGAGAGCCCCCCCCCTCTACCCATAACTTCGACTGCCCCTACAACAGAGGGAGGACCCCCATGACCACGTATTAGGCCTCTAATATGGGCAATAAGACAGCCAATTCAGGCCAACCCACAACCCCGTCCAGTGGCAGCAGGACTACCACAGATCTCTCGTCCAAAATTGGAAAAGATGGAAAACTTACACTGCATAGAATGGCAATGCCACTTCAAACAAAACCTCTGCCTCTTCTGTGGTAGATCAGGCCATGCAGCCAAGGAATGCCCAAGATCCACCACTGTCAAGACCCTGGTACCAAGCTCTGGTACACTTGGTAATACGGACAGACTGACCGTCCTCTACCTATATTATTCTCACTATCACATGGTCTTGGCTTGGTACATCCAGTATATCATCTAGGCTTCTTCTCCTATCCTATCCGTCTCATCCTTCACTATCCTTCCATCCCCTCACCTGTTCCCCTGAACATATGACAGCTACTCATTATCCTGACCACTTCCCTATTGTTTTATATTCAGTTATCATCTATTGTTCTATTCTCACCCACCACTTCATTATCTTATTCTCAGCCATACTCTATTATTCTAATCCCACTTACATTCCTTATTCTATTTCTAATCACTGTGGACAATGCCTCCATGTGATTTTTCATATCTTATTGTTTTCCATTCCTTATGCCACCCTGTTCCACATCTTGCTTCTTAACCTATATAAGTAGCGGGATGTATGTAGATAGTTCCTCACTCAGAATATCAAATTGGTTTGCACCCCCTTGCCTGCCTTTCTCATCTAAAGTCCTTCGTTCAAGCTGATGCTGTCAGGAGTCGGATACTGACAGGCTTTGGTACTGCCGAGGGGTGTTGTCGAAAGGTCAGGCGGACTATGGCCAAGTCCTGCAGGCCAAGAGTAGTGGTGTTGGCTTCAATGTACTCGTGCGTTGTGCCCTACTTGCCGTGCGTGCCACTGTATTTGCAACAGACAGATACTCAGGGGGATGCTGAATATGCCGGCCCGAGTTGAGGACTTAACAGAAGAGAAGAAGGTAGAAGGGCCTAAGCCTAGTCGATACCCAGAATGAGGAAGTATGTACATCCATGTCCTACTTATATAGGTTTAAGAAGCGACATGTGGAATAAGGAATGTGGGACAATAAGGTATGCACAGCATGTGGTTATTGTCCACAACGAACAAAATTAGAACAAGGAATGCAAAGCGGGGATAAAACAATAAAGGACAGGATAATAGAATGTGCCCAAAGATAGGACAATAGGAGGTGCCAGACTATAAGACAAGGCTGGTAACCGAGGATAGTACAAGGACAGGAAGTCCCGAGGTGAAGTGGACCGAGGAATGTGGATGGCGGATGTACCGAGCCGAGACCGGTGTATCAAGCATTATGCATGCTGCGTGGATGCTTGTACATGGACGTAGGGTGGTTGTTCAGTCGGCACTGGCGAGTAATCGGGACCTCGGTACGTGTACTTGACAGATGCCCTCGGCACCCTCACGAGACTCCTTACTCTCCAAATTAGTTGTGCGTACAGAACAGCAGGGTGCAATGCACGAGTACATTGAAGCCTAGCCACTCCAAAATGGTTTGCAGGACTTAACCAATATTTCGGCGTCAACGAGTCCTAACAACCACCACAGTCACCAAAGGGCACACAGCCTCCATGACAGAGGAAATTGAAGAAGAGTCTGAAGCCGAGGATGCTTCGGAAACTGAGGAATAAGAAGCAAGGCCCCCAACTCCGGCACTAGTTGTTCACGTTGAACACCAACTGTTCCCAGAGAGTAAAACAAACAATGCATCTGACCTTTTCAGGAATATGACCACCTGTGACCAATCATCAAAAAGATTTCAACCTGTTTCCTTGGAAACAACTCCAACCCTCTGAACTCTGTCAGAATTCTAGTTGCCAGGACACCATACACTCACCTGCTATGATCCATTGATCAACGGGGCATTGAGTACTACTCATTTAGATATTCATCCTAACTGATTCTTGGTACCATAGAGCTAGCAGTTTTCACTCAGCACTCAATCTGACCCTCCAAAAAAACTCCGCTCAGGAAGAACCCTGACAATCGCGGAATTCCATACCATCCCTTAGACAAAATGGTACCATGTGTAGATTCTCTCTAGACTAGAACTTTGATAACATGTTAATACAAACTGAACTATTGACATGGTTCAAACCAAGACTCAAATTGCAGGACATTCTCTGAATCCCAATGATGCCACCACCATCCAAGCAACAAACTGGCAACTAGCCACCATGGCCACCATGACTACCATGACCTCCATGACCCCCAAGACAACCACGACCACCATGACCACCATAACCACACCAACCATGACCCCCAAGCCTCTGATATGAAAAATACCATTGATACCAAATCAATATGAACAAACACTATCAGTCATCACCATAAAACAAGGAATGCTCCAGATCAAAATTGGAAGGATCCAGCTGACAGAACAAATCCACTCCCTTCACATCTCCTCCACCACTCGACTCCAGTACCAGGGCCACCACTTCAGGAATCAGCCCTGCCATCAGCGCCACAACCCCTGGAACCACCTCTTCAGTGGGAGGCCTTAGCATAGGTGCCGAACTCTCCATGCCACACACTGGGTCCACCAGTTCGATAGACCGCCCTGCTCTGGGGGTCACATCTTCTGCACCACATGCTGGACCCATCTCCCCAGGAGTCCTCTTCCTCTTAGAGACTGCTTTCCCCATAGCATGCACCAGAATCGATTGACCCGCCACTGCCAGATGACTCTGGACTAGATCACTACGTCTCCACACGCTTGTCGGATGATCCCAACCATCTGTCTTGATAGCATTCCACATCTCGGAGGCATCCCACAGCCTCCTTAAGTCAGCTCCAAGAGCAAAAATACCATTTCTGATTTCCTTCAGGATATCCCCATTTGCGGAACTCCTGGCCTTTGGAAGGGGAGGGACCACCACTTCAACCTTCATCCTCTTTGAAGAGGACACCTCGGGAACCTCGGTCTCCTTGCACCTCCTCTTTTTTAAGGTCGACCCCTTAACAACCAGTACCCTGCTGACCTCACACATCACCCTGCTCTCCCGACAGGGGACACAGGTCTTGACCAACATGGTCCATGTACAAGGTTTCCCACATTTAAGACACCTGTCGCAGGATCCTGACCTCAAAAAGGAGGGAATCCCTGGGTTGGCAACCTGGTATAGGTCAGGACAATGATGAATCGGCACCTGGCAACTAGACTTGAAGGGTCCAAGACCCACCTCCTTCCCAGTCACCCGCACATCCCAAGCCACCAGATTTTTGTAGGCCTTTTGTGCCCCCAAAATCCAGGCATCCTTCTTGAGATGTTTCTGACACTTCCTCTCTGCATCCCTTGCAGCAGTGCTTTCCCCGACCACAGCCACGATAGGGACATCCTCCCCACCCCCTGGATTACCCCCAGTAGATGAGAAGACGGACTCTACATCTGAGGGGACACTACTATCTGAAGATTCATCAGACTTGGTCTCCTGTCGTGGAACATCCCCATCTTTGGACCCCAATGGGACAACAACAAAACCCCCCCAAGATGGTACATCTTCTAGATCTTCAGCCACCTGACTGGCCAGGAGGTCAAGCTCCAGAGCCTTGGCATCGCGCTCCATGGCTTGATCCTTTTTCTCCTTCCTCCTCCTCCTCCTCTCCACCTCCTTTGTTTTTTCCTCCAACCTTTGGACTTTGGCCCTCCAATGTTTTCTGACCTTCCAGGTGGCCTCCAGTTTCCATGCCCCTTCCACCTTCAACAAGCGAATCTTTTCTGCACATTCAGCTTGGAAGGTGTGCACCTGCTCCGAGACTTCCGCTTCGATATCCTGCTCTAGTCCGGACATGGGTAGGGGTAGGAAAAGGAACTCAAGGAGGAGAGAAAAACCCCTTATATACATTGGCTGGGTGCTCGGAAAAAACACCTATTATGTCCCAATACACCTAAAAAATAATCCCATGCTCTTCTCCACTCAATTCACAGCAAGAATAAGCTTAGGACCTTGAGGGCTTGGTCCTAGTGGAGGGATACTGTTATGGCCCATGCTGCTAATAAACCCACATTTATCCCCATAACCACCTGCACAGTTTCTAGGATCTTTCCGACTGCTCAAAGCCTGAACAACCGCTTTCCAAAATCTGTTGTATCAACTCAAGGTTCCACATTCCCGAACCTCCGAAGATTCCAAAACCAAGGTTCCGCTCCTTTGATAAACAATGTGCAGGATCATTGTGTACCTCACTCCCTTGTTCTTTGTTCTGTATTGCCCCTTGTACTCTTTCCCCCCTTGTCTTTACTTGGTGTTATATCCGCAATATAACTCCGACATCCCGGACATCTGATATAGGGCGCTACGAAAGAACCTTACTCCGAACCAAGTCCAAACCTACATTGCCACCTCTAAGTCCAACTAGCATCGATGACCTCGGACCTTGGACATCTTCCGTTTTCGTCGAACAATAGTCTTATTGTAACACCAGATGTATATTTCTCTTGTACTCCGTTTTCGTTCATCTTATTGTTCCCTTGACTATTCCTAATTAGTTACAATAAAGATCGCATGTATAAATACCTCCAGACTTCTGTACTATACCTTAGTTTGAATATCGACTTGTATTCCCACTCACTCTTGAACTCCAAAAACTTATCTTCTCCGAACCTCCGAAATAAAGGACTGACGATTGAGGAGGGTGCAACATTAAAGTTGAAGCCAAGTCCTTATGACTCCAAACACATGACTTGGACCGACCTATGTCAGCTCGGACCTGACACAAACTCGGACCATAACAGTATATTTGAACTCACACTCCTGATTGTCTATGAGATGCAGCAAATGAATCAGAGCCATTCAAAGACTTACGGAAGCTTCAGTACGCCGCGCATCCCTGACCCCAAACTTACCTGCCACAGAACCCAACGTCCATATGCCACCAAACCCTCCACCAGCCCCAGACCCACCATCCGAACACTCGTCAAACCCCCTCCTAGAAAACCGAATGCCACCCTTGGACGACGTCAATGCTGAAGCCAACTTGGCTGAAGCCATCACCATGTTAGCCAAACATCTGTCTGGCTCAAAGAAATCATCAGCTCGGACCAAGATTCGAGACCCCGACCCCTTCGATGGCTCCAATGCCAAGAAACTACAACCATTCCTGGTGCAGTGCACTTTAAACTTTTGAGACCGCCCTGACGCCTTTGACCCCCACAGTGCCAAAGCAACCTATATACTATCGTATCTAACTGGCACTGCCTTGGACTACTTCGAACCCAGTCTCTCCTCCAAAGAAGACCCTTACTGGCTTTACGATTATCAGGAATTCGTGTCTGAACTCAAAGCCAACTTTGGCCCCCACAATCCAGAAGGAGAGGCCGAAGCTGACCTCGAAGCCCTCCGAATGCATGACAACCAACGCATCACAAAGTACGTGGTGGAATTCAACAGGCTCGCCATTCGCATTCAGTGGGGAGACTCCCGCACTCCATCACCAATACTACAACGGCCTACCCAATAGGATCAAAGACAAAATCACCCACGTAGGAAAACCCGACTCCTCACTGCAACTATGACAACTGTCTCAGTCTATCGACTCCCATTACTGGGAAAGGTGCTCTGAGATGTCTCGGGAAGCCTCCATGTCCAAAGTCCCTGAACATCCGAATGACAGAAACAGGGCACCAACTGCCCCGATCGCAAGCATGAGTGCCAGACCTCCGAACCCCAGCCAGACCCGGAATAAAACAACCTCGGACATGAGCATGAAACTCGGCAAGGATGGCAAACTTACGCCTCAAGAACGACAACGCCATTTCGAGCACAACCTCTGCCTGTTCTGTGGGAGAACCGATCATGTAGCAAAGGAATGTCCCAAGTTGGCCTCTGCTGCTGCCAAAGGACGTGCAACTACTATCGTAGAAAGCACGACCAAGGCAACGATCTCCAAAGTAGAAGATACCTCAGAGTCAAAAAATCTCTAAGCAGCCCTTCAACTCCAGCATCAGTTAGGGGCTGCGCTGAACCCAATGATGCACCAATGGAGATGAGACTCAACACATCCGCTCTTTCCAGTCTGAACTCCCTGACCATCTGTCTCCACCTTGAAACCACGTATATTGACACTCTAATAGACTCAGGATCAACTCATTGCTTCCTGGACTCTGACTATGCTACAAAGCATCAACTCTGAACCTACGACATCACTCCGATTCCACTATGACTCTTCGACGGCTCCTCCAACTCTGTAATTCGAAAAGCCATCGACCTCCATGTTTGCTTCCCAACAGGGGAGCAGCACACTATTATGTTCTATGCAACTCCGTTGGATTCTAGTTGCTCGGCAGTCCTCGGACACAACTGGCTCACCTGCTACAATCTGTTGATTGACTGGGTATTGGGCAGTATATCGTTCAGCTCTCCAACCACAACTAATCTCCAGGTACCATCCGAGCCAACAGCTATGACTCCGTGCTCATCCGAAACTCCGTCCCTTCCAAAACCCCAGCTCGTGGCGCCAAAGGTTGCCTTAGTAAATGCCGCAGCTTTTGCCCGAATATCAAGAATGGAAGGAACACAAACCTTCCAGCTCTTCCTCTCTGACCGCCAAGACTCTGAAGAAGGCCCAATAGACCTGAGTAACATTCCGAGCAAATACCATGAGTTCAAAGATGTTTTCAGCAAAACTCGGGCTAACAGCTTAGCCCCTCACCGACCATATGACCTCAAGATTGAACTGGAGGAAGGCACATCTCCTCCATTTGGTCTGATCTATTCTCTCTCCGAAAGTGAACGAAAGTCCCTCCGAGAGTTTTTAGATGAGAACATATCCACAGGGTTTATACGACCCTCATGCTCCCCTGGGGGTGCTCCAGTCCTCTTCTCCTGAAAGAAAGATGGATCACTACGCTTATGCGTCAACTTTCATGGACTAAACAAGATAACGAAGAAGGATCGCTACCCACTCCCCCAAATCTCCGATCTCCTGGACAGTCCCCAAAAGGCCTAAATATTCACCAAGATAGATCTCCGACACACGTACCACCTGGTATGCATCCGAGAAGGCAATGAATGGAAGACCGCCTTCCGCACGCGTTATGGATCTTTCAAATGGAGTGTGATGCCCTTTGGACTCACCAACTCCCCGGCCACCTTCCAGCGATTCATGAACGACATCTTCTCCGACCTCTTAGATCTGTCTGTACTGGTATACCTGGACAACATCCTGATCTACTCCGACAATCTAGAAGAACATAGAAACCATGTCAAAGAAGTCCTCCGACGCCTCCGAGCGAACCACTTAATGCCCAGGCAGATAAGTGCTTCTTCCACACCGACACTGTGGAGTACCTTGGATACATCCTCTCTCCAAAGGGCCTGACCATGGCCGACAACAAGGTCAAAGTCATCCAGGAATGGCCCAAACCCCTAAAAATCAAAGACATTCAGTCTTTCCTTGGATTCGCGAACTTCTACCGATGCTTCATCCTCAACTACTCTGACATCACAGTGCTGCTAACTCATCTGACATGAAAAGATACTCCGTGGAATTTTACTGAGAATTGCAGAACATCCTTCGAGATGCTCAAGAAGGCATTCACTATGGCACCGATCCTATAACAGTGGATCCCTGGATCTCGATTCATTGTCGAGTCCGATGCCTCGGACTATGCCCTCGCAGTAATCCTGTCCACCATATCACCAATAGACAACAACATCCACCCAATAGCCTTCCACTCCCGAACCTTCACCCCTCTGGAATTGAACTACGACATACACGACAAGGAACTACTGGCCATTTTTGAAGCCTTCAAAACCTGGAGACACTACCTAGAAGGTGCAGCAGATCTGATCGACATTGTCACCAACCATAAAATTTTAGAATATTTTTCAACAACTAAGTTACTCACCCGTCGGCAGGTCCGATGGTCCAAATATCTCTCCCAGTTCAACATGGTGATCTGCTTCCGACCTGGTCACCTCGGTGCTAAACCCGACTCACTGACTAGACAATGGGATGTCTACCCTAAAGAGGGAGGAAGTGACTACGCCAAGATTAATCCGCACAACCTCCGACCAGTCTTTACAACGGAACAACTCGTATCGTCACTCCAAGCCACCTCCCTGTACACTCTGGTAATGCGAGCTGCAATGATCATGGATGTAGAACAACTCCATAAAGAGATCTGAACCTCACTCCGAGAAGACCCCACAACCTCGTCCCGAATGGACAACCTCACCGATCAATGGACCATCTCCGAGGATGGACTCCTCCTCGATAAAAGAATCTATGTCCCCAATCATGGAAACCTCCGACTCTGAGTCTTACAAGACAAGCACGACCACCCAATCTCAGGACACTTCGGCCAGAATCGGACATTAGAACTCATCCGGAGAGACTATGTCTGGCCCGAGCTCTGAGATTCCATTAAGTCCTACGTTAAATCTTGCACCACTTGCATGAGGTCTAAGCCACAGAGACATTGCCCTTATGGGCTACTCAAGCAATTACCGATCCCTGAATGACCTTGGAACTCCATCCCCATGGACTTCATAGAGAAACTGCCCACTTCAGATGGCTACGACACTATCCTCATCACCATAGACCGCCTAACAAAACAGTCTCTCTTCATCCCCACTGTTGACACAATTACCGCCCCAACCCTTGCCAGACTCTTTGTCTTACATGTATTCTCAAAGCATGGAGTTCCATCACACGTTACCTCAGACAAAGGATCCGAGTTTGTCTCCTTGTTCTTCCGATCCCTTGGAAAAGCCTTGGACATGAAGCTTCACTTCACGTCAGGTTATCACCCTGAAGGGGATGGACAAACTGAACACATGAATCAAACCCTTGAACAGTATCTCCGAGTGTATTACAACTACCAGCAAAACAACTGGTCCAAACTATTACCCATCACTGAATTCGCATACAACAATGCCCCCAACACAACGATGGGAATCTCCCCCTTCTATGCCAACAAGGGCTATCATCCGAACATCACTTTCCACCCCAAACACGACCTCGCTTCCTCCTGGGCACATGACTTTGTAGTCGACTTGGATGACCTGCACCAACAACTCTGAAAGACCATATCCGAAGCTCAGACTTGATACTCAGGCTCTGCAGATTGTTGCCAAGCGGTCCCTCTGGACTTCAATATTGGAGACAAAGTCTTCGTTAAGTCTGAGAACATCCGAACTACGAGACCTTCTAAAAAACTAGCAGAGAAATTTCTAGGTCCTTTTGAAATCATTGCACAAGTAGGAACCGTCTCATTCACCTTGCGACTCCCCAAAGCATGAGAGCCATCCACCCAGTCTTCCACGTCTCTATGCTTGAACCCTCAACTCTGAACACCTTCTCCAAGCATATAGTCCCACCCCAACCCCCAGTCATCATCGATGGGGAATCCAAATATGAGATCTCCGAGATCCTCAACTCGAAGATCGATGGAAGAAGATGCAGGTGCCCCCTCCAGTACCTAGTCCGATGGACCGGATATGAAGGTACCAAAGATGAAACATCTTGGCTGCCAGCCAATGAGCTTGGCCATGCCTCCGAGGTAGTCTCTGACTTCCACCAAGCATACCCAGACAAACCAGGTCCCCTGGGTGATGTCCTAGAGTCCCTCACCTCGGACCGATAATTCACTTCTTCTGACTTAGATGTTTTCACTCAATCTCAAGATTCAAATATATAATTCAAAAAAAAAAGGCTTCTATTCTGAAGACCCAGGCACATCGTCCTGGTCCGACCCATCGTCCCTTAGACCCCCTTCATCTTCCTTCTCCTTCTCCCTGCCCTTCCCCTTATCCTCCTCCTTCTCCTTCCCCTTACCCTTTGGAGGCCCCTTCCAGTTCTCCCTTGGACAACTCCCCCACCACTCATCCATCTTCTGCAACCAGTTAAACCACCAAGCCTGCTCAATGATCCAGAGGTCATTCATGTGCACCAGGGCCTTGGTGATCCTCCAGTTCTCCTCCTGGATGCCCCACACATTCCGCCTCAACCCCCACAGCTCTTCAACCACCTCTCTTCAACCCCTGGCTCTGCATTCGGAGTCTGCCTCCAAGTGACTACCCCCGATGACTCCCCTTGCTGGGATTTGTCCTCTGCTATCATGTACAGCTCTGGAATTGTTTGGGAGTTCTTTATGGTTTTCTTCTGAGGCATCTTCTTGTGGACCTTTTTCAAAGCTGCCTCCTTTCAGAGTTTTTCAGCCATCTCCTCCTCCTTGGCTTTCTTTTTGGCTGCCTCTTTAGCCAAACGGGCAGACTCCTTGGCCTCTCTTTCAACCCTTTCTTTTCTTTCGGCCTCCTCCTTGGCCTCCTTCTTGGCCTTTTCTTTGGCCTCCTTTTTGGCTCTCTCAGCCTCCTCCTTAGCTTTCCTCTCAGCCTCCTCCTCGGCCTTCCGTTGCTTTTCAGCCTCCTCCTTGGCCTTGTGTTTCTTGTCAGCTCAGACTTTCTTGAGCTTCTCCGAAGCCTCTTGCAATTGTCTTTCAAGGATGGCCTCGTCGTCTAAAATGGGGGTGGATGGTGAAGACATGGTTGAGTTGCTATGAAAAAGGGTCCCCCCTTATATACCTTATCGCGATGCCTAATCACCTAATCTTCCCACAGTCACTTCCATTAGCATTAGGTGCCAGGACCTCGGGTCCTAACAGGGGGGCACTGTTATATCCACGATATAACTCCGACATCCCGGACATCCGATATAGGGTGCTATGAAAGAACCTTACTCCGAACCAAGTCCAAACCTACATTGCCACCTCCAAGTCCAACTAGCATCGATGACCTCGGACCTCAGACATCTTCCGTTTTCGTCAAACAATAGTCTTATTGTAACACCAGATGTATATTTCTCTTGTACTCCGTTTTCGTTCATCTTATTGTTCCCTTGACTATTCCTAATTAGTTACAATAAGGATCGCATGTATAAATACCTCCAGACTTCTGTACTATACCTTAGTTCGAATATCGACTTGTATTCCCACTCACTCTTGAACTCCAAAAACTTATCTTCTCCGAACCTCCAAAATAAAGGACTGACAATCAAGGAGGGTGCAACATTAAAGTTGAAGCCAAGTCCTTACGACTACAAACACACGACTCGGACCAACCTATGTCAGCTCAGACCTGACGTGAACTCGGACCATAACACTTGGCAAAGTTAGTACAAGGACTAGATACATGCATATAAGACACCAGTCAACTGGACTATTTGCCAGTATGAATATCAACTTAATTCTGCATCATAGTTTCTGATTCAGTTCCGGTAAACTTTCTGACTTTCTGAAATTAGAGACAGATGATCGAGGAGGGTGCAACACATAAGTTGAAGCCAAGTCCCTGCAACCTCAAACCACTTGAACCACCTAATACCGTGAACAGTCTTAGACCCTCCAGTGCTTCCCATCTTTCTGCCCCTTTCTGATTCTGATGGTGAACCCATGACCTCTAGCCCCTCTGCCTCTGGAGTATGAACACCCCCCTCAGAAACTATTTGGAACCTCTGGAAACCCTTCCAGAAGCCTCTAGGTAAGCGCTGACACATGGATTTAACACTATAAAACAATGGGGTCATGGCCGAGGATAAAACAATGAAGAAATGTCCCAAGGTAGAGCAGGCCAAGAAATAATGAATAAAAGGGGTGGGGATCAATAGATGATGAGTGGAGAAGAGTGGATGAGGGATAGGAATAGGGAATGTGGATGGTGAATGTGCCAAGCCAAGACCGATGTACCAAGTGACATATGTGTGGATTGGTCACTTGTGCATGGAATTAGACTGATCATTTGGTCAGCACTGCCAAGTTACCAGGTGCTTGATACATGCACTTGACAGGTATGCAAACCCAAACCCCTAGTAGTTGGCCCACAGTGTCGGTATCTCAGCTTGGCATTGTGGGAGACCACAGTCAGTTTGCCTGATATGAGGAAAGTGTTGAGGTGAAAAGAATGACCAGACTGGGGTTTGAACCCAGGGCTATAGTGAATATAGCTATGATGTTAATCACTACACCATCTAGTCTGCATGGGTGACCTTTCAGGATGACTCATATAATGAAGACCACTTCATGTTGAGTGACAGAACCCTAGTTAGTTATCAGATTGTCAATACTACTCATAGAGCTCTGTGTTGTCTTAGAAATTCATTAAGACTCATGAGGTATGAATAGTGTGTGGAATTAGACAACCCAACACCTCCCCCTAATCCAGTACTATTTAGATCACCAACAGCAACCTGAGCATTGTGCCCGGGGCTGTCAAGTACACATACTGAGGACCTGATAACTTGGCGGTACCGCCTAAAATACTCCATTAGTAACCAAGTACGAACCATTCAATGAGTTGTTCTTGGCCAGACGCACATATCGGTCACACCCCTCATTCCCATGCCTACTCCTCACTCCTCGGTCTGCCTCACCTTGGGACTTCCTTCCCTTGTGTTATCCTTGGTCATAGCCTTGTTTTATAATCAGGCATTTCCTATTGTCCTATTCTAGGGCACGTCCTATTATTCTGTCCTTTATTGTTTTATTTCCGCCTTACATTTCTTATTCTAATTTTACTCGTCGTGGACAATAACCACATGCTCTGCATACCTTGTTGTCTCACATTCCTTATTCCACATGTCGCTTCTTAACCTATATAAGTAGGACATGGATGTGCATACTTCTTCATTCTGGGTATCGACTAGGCTTAGGCCCTTCTACCTTCTTCTCTTCTGTTAAGTCCTCGACTTGGGCCGGCATCTTCAGCATCCCCCGAGTACCTGTCTGTTGCAAATACAGTGGCACGCACGGCAAGTAGGGTGCAACACACGAGTATGTTGAAGCCAACGCCACTACTCTTGGCCTGGCCATAGTCTGCCTGACCTTTCGACAACACCCCTCGGCAGTACCGAAGTCTGTCAGTATCCGACGCTTGACAGGGGCCCATAACCTGTTGGCAGGGAAGGTATAGAGACTCTTAACTGTCACATACAGAGAGCAACAATAGCCTTTGGGGCTTGTCAATATGGATGCTAAAGACAAGACCCAAAGGTGTGCAAAGGTGCGTCATTATGGGCGCTTATTTTAAGCGCCAGAGAATTCAAATGCGAAGGTGAAAAGCACAAAAGAAAAACACAAAAGTGTAAGAACAAAACACAAATGCAGGGGAATAAAATCATACCCCAACAGAAAGTGTGTTGCATGTCTATCTCTTCCTTGGCTCATTGATCCCCTCTGTCCATACCCCTCTGCTCTTTGCTCTTCAGTCTCAGTTTGGTCTACAAAATGGGTTGTCCCCTGACAGTGTCCCATTTTGTAGAGACAGGTGGTTGAGTGATGGGCACAGTGTATAGCTATTGTTCATACTAAAATTGATATGGCTTTTCTCCTTCAGGTTATAGAAGTGTTTATTACATAATTCAATGCAATTAATTCATTCAGCAATGAGGCCTTTTCATGTATTCAATGGTTGCATTTTACATTTCAAGTGTTTCATACAGAACAATGTCAGGCATTGGTCATATTCCAGATGCTATCAATGACCTCTCCTGAATATATATCAAAAGACCCTTCCAGCAGGGTCACCCATGGGTCAAATGTGGGTGACCTATACTTAACCCATAGAGAGCCCAACCCCATGAACCCATGGGTTTTTTTCCATAGATTGATGGGTGTCAGGTGCATCCTACACCCTTATGCATGTAGTAAGGTAGAAGACAAACAGTTTCCGCTATAGTCACGTGACTCAAGTGTGACATCCACCATTTCGCACAAGGATCTGGCAACATCGACAAAAAAATTATTCTAAAACCACAGATCAATGGCATAGAACTATATGTACATATTGTTGGTTTTACTTTTTGAAAAAAATCACTATTGCAAATGTAGTATATCCAAACTTTCAAACATCTTTTCAAAATTCATAATCACATTTTTCAAGCAGTCTGACACTGTTAAAAATTTTTGGTCACAAAATTTTTGCGCTGATGTAATCACCTATATAAGGAAATATTCCATATATAGAAATTTATTCCCACTAGTAATAGTTTTTTTGCACTGACATAAGCACCCATATAAGGCAATATGCCATGTATAGAAAGACATTCTCACAGATAAGGTAGATGACATATGGATTCCACTAAGGTCATGTGACTCAAGTGTCATATCCACCATTTTGCACAAGGATCTGGCAACATGCCAGATACTATTCTAGCTGATTTGGACAGGGCTCATATTGTATAGTGTAGCACAATCATTTTTTCCAAAAAAATTGCCATCTTCTATAGCAGAATACAATTTTTTTTCAAAAAAAAATTTGACAATGAAAATTTTTGTGCTGTGACTGTGACAACATCACAGTCACGTGATGTAGCGGAAACTGTTTGTCTTCTACCTTACATGCATGTCATATGCACATGTGTGACACCCTGGGTTGGACCAGGTTGCAGGTGCTCTTGGCTTGACCCACACCTAAATCCAAAGACACCTGACTGGGTGACCTGTGTGGGTTGGTGTAACCCATGCTATTCCTTGACTAAACCAAAGCTCTTAGCTTTAGCACACAACACATCACTGACTAGGGAATAGCATTAGTTAGGCTAACCCACATGGGTCACTAGGTCAGGTGCCCTTGGGTTTGGGTGTGGGTTAAGCCAAGAGCACCCATGACCTGGGCCCAACCCAGCCCTCTCAACTATGCATGCATGCATGCATGCACATATAACAAGCACATGCCTCACATGCACATGTATGACACAACCATGCCATATATGCATGTACTATAGGTGCACACACTGACACCAATCTGCCATATGTGCATGCATATAACATGCATGCATGTACAGTGTATTCATGTCATACATTGTGTGCATATATGGTGCATTCATATCCACACATGCAGGTGTGGCATGTACCCAACACCTGTCCACCCATGGGAAAAAAACTCATGGGTTGATGGGTTCAGGTTCCCCATGGGTTGGGTGCAGGTCACCTACATTTGACCCATGGGTGACCTGTGCCATTCCCTATCACTGATAATGCTTCCACATCCCACCTTTATCTTGGGCACTGTTGGGGAATGGGAGATTCTCTAACAGATAGGAAGGGTCATTGGATCAGGAATCAGCTTAAAGGAGTCCAAACCTCTCTCACTCAGACAATAACTCAACAAATCAGTCTTGAATTGACTACCAAAAAAATATAATAATTTTGGCCGGCCATTTAAGAGTGAATTACTTAAAATAATTAACTCTTAAACTATCAAGCTCTTCAAAGCCCAAGGAAATACTTCAAAAACACTTATATTTTTCATTTATTTCTATTTTGGACCCACAAGGACCCACAGGCAGGCACCAAACACTTATACATGGAAAATGGCACCAAACTGCTGGCTCAAGCTCTTAAGTCTCAATTGTACAACAAATTCCTGGGCTTAGGTAATAGCTATTACACTTTAGATCAGCCCAGAAGCTCGGCTTACTTACTATTAATATTTCATGACTTGACCAGTCACGAGACTACTAGCTGTGGGAACATGACTCATTAATGACTATAGGGTGACTCATTTGTGATGACAGGGTGACTCGTAACTGCCACAGGCTTCCAGGACTTTCTATTCCTTTCCACACCCTTCTATTCTAATTTCAGGAAGGTCTTGCCTTATCAGGGAGTTACATAATCAGCTTAGAATTAGTATATATAGAGACTAGTTTTGTAGTGTAAAAAGAATCAATCTTATCTTCACCCATAATCTGCCAGATTATCTAGTGCTGCCAGCACTCTCTTAAGTAGGTCGCCAACCACTAAGACTTATCAACAGAGGTTTGTTCGTGGAATAGATCTCGACCCTTCTACGTGGTAGAAGGTTTCTTGGACAAAATATAAAAGGTACGTAAAAATATCATTAAAGAACTAAACTAGATTTTATAGGACATCTGTGGAAATAATCCTAGGCAAGGGTAGAATAATAGTTCACGAACATAAACTATTATTCCTACACGTAATTGACAAGTCACCTGCCAAGGCCCCCTCTAAACAATTCTTTTTGGACATCAACCCGGACAGGCATTAGCTTGCTGTCGTCTTGTTGGAGAACTTGATTGAACTTTCTTCACACCAAAGTTTTGTCACAGCTCTCGGGTTACCAGCTTACGGTTCTAAAACAGGCACTACCATAACATTGCCATCCCCATTGCTGTTATGCTATCATAAATACCACCCAGGTGTCACAATACAAACATAATCTCTATCCACTTGACCATCTTATGAACCTTCTCTCTTTGGGTTCTTATGTGTTTTATAAACCTGCTGATTTGATGTAATACTCTTTGAGAGGGTGAATTTCCATGTTAATTCAAAGCATGGTGTATGGGTAGTCAGTCTCACTGTCAAGCGTCGGTGTTATGGACCATGCAGCCAAACAAACCCACATTAAACCCCACAACCACCCACACCGTTTCCAGGACCCTTCCGATCAACCAAAGCCCAAACAACCAATTTCCGAATGTCCGAAAAACATTCCGAGGTCCCGCGATTCCAACCCTCCATAGACCGTGAATCTGACCCTCCGTAGACCGTGAATCCGACCCTCCGAAGACTCCGGAAATCAAGGTTCTGTTACGATTGATAACCGATGCGCAGGACTATCGTGTACCTCACTCCCTTGTTCTCCCTTATATTGACCCCTTGTACTCCCTTTTCCCCTTGTTTTATGACCGTCAAAAGATAGTACAAGGATAGTCACTTGTATATAGTCTTCCAGTCGACTAGACTGTTCGCTAGTACGAATATCGATTTAGTCTCCCACCAGTTTCCGATTCATTTCCGGTAAACTCCGCCTCCCCTTCCGAAATTAGGGACAGATGATCGAGGAGGGCACAACACATAAGTTGAAGCCAAGTCCCTTCAACCTCGAACACCTCAGTGACCAGATTGAACTATTCCGTGACCTACCCTAAGTTCCCGGCGCCTCCGTCCCCGTCCGTAGTCCATCCGACTTCCGTCTCGGTCCTCGGCCCCGTTACGGACCTTCGCGCTAACCTGGATAACCCCTTCGGAAGTACTAGCTAAGCACCTGACACGCGGACTTAACAGTCGGATACTGACGGACTTCGGTACTGCCGAGGGGTGTTGTCGAAAGGTCAGGCAGACTATGGCCAAGTCCTGCAGGCCAAGAGTAGTGGTGTTGGCTTCAACGTACTCGTGCGTTGCACCCTACTTGCCATGCGTGCCACTGTATTTGCAACAGACAGTTACTCGGGGGATGCTGAAGATGCCAGCCCGAGTCAAGGACTTAACAGAAGAGAAGAAGGTAGAAGGGCCTAAGCCTAGTCGATACCCAGAATGAGGAAGTATGTACATCCATGTCCTACTTATATAGGTTTAAGAAGCGACATGTGGAATAAGGAATGTGGGACAATAAGGTATGCAGAGCATGTGGTCATTGTCCACAACGAACAAAATTAGAACAAGGAATGCAAAGTGGGGATAGAACAATAAAAGACAGGGTAATAGAATATGTCCGAAGATAGGACAATAGGAGGTGCCAGACTATAAGACAAGGCTGGTAACCGAGGATAGTACAAGGACAGGAAGTCCCGAGGTGAAACGGACCGAGGAATGTGGATGGCGGATGTAGCGAGCCGAGACCAGTGTATCAAGTGTTATGCATGCTACGTGGACACTTGTACGTGGACGTAGGATGGTTGTTCAGTTGGCACTGGCGAATAATCGGGACCTCGGTACGTGTACTTGACACTCGCATAGAGTGTGGTTCCTCTGCCTTTGCCTGGGTGGTCTGAAATGAGGGGTAAGATCTAGATTAATAATCCAGGGAATATATAAGAGTAAATGTAATGATACTTGTGGTACTACTATGGTGACTATGGAATGCACGGTCAATAATGTTAGAAACCGACGAATATTACACCATCATTCCCCACATTTCCATTCATCATATCTTCACTCATTTTCCTACACACACACACGAGCCAACAAGTTTACACAACTGCGAGTCGAGAATCCCCACAACGAGCCCATTACATGAGTCAACGAGTCTACTACACCGAGTCAACTACACGAGTCAACAAGCCTATGCAACTATACGAGTCAAACGAGTAACAAATACACGAGTCACAAGATCAACAACAAACCAATTCCGAGTCAAGTCAAATACGCGAGACATATCAATCACGAGTCAATCACGAGTCACCATTCATATCATC
>QLPG01008245.1:0-17735 GCA_003314385.1 Gomphus sp. MG54 | reverse complement strand
ATAAATTAGCTGCCTAGAAAATTCTTCAATCCTACTGTATTTGCTCATAATCCCATCACTCCTGGCCTGCAGGACTTGGCCATTGTCAGCCCAACCTTTCGGCACTCCCGAAGCTCGTCAGTTTCCAAGGCCTGACACTAGTCCAATAAGGTTCAGTGTTAGAGTCACTGGTTAGATATGGTTCAAAACATTTCAGTACTGTCCCATTGAGATAGGAGATTATATAGTTAACTGTTTGCCTATCATCAGTAAACATATTAGGATGCATTTGAAAATTCATTTTGTATAAAAGGACAAAGCCCTTGAACTTCTTAGGGTTGGTCCTATCAAAAGGATCTGGTTCATGAATTTTGTTACATCCGTGTTAAGAATAACTGACATATGTCCCACAGTTACATCATCTCCTCAACCATCCAGCTCTTTTGACTGCACACTGCCAATCATGCTTAGACTTGCCCTGGACCAGTGCTGGGGCCGTACTCGTCTGTTATTCTATCATGCATGCCATAAGTTTTACATTTTTTCCACTTCTTTATTCTTCCTTATCCATTGTTAAGTGCCACCCAGTCTTGACTATAAGTAGTTCCATTCATTCCTTTATCACTTCAGTCTTTCCCTTCAGAAGACTGAAGTGAGTACCATTTTTACACCATTGAGATATGCAGTGACTTACTTTCATTACTTAGCCATTGTCTAGGTAGATACTCTAATGTCAATGAGTCTTTCCCTTCAGAAGACTGAACCGTTGTCTAGAATTCTTAATAGGTTATGGGCCCAACCCTAAACTAAATAAGAACAACTGAACTTACACATTTACACACACGCTTTTGATATCCAAAGAAAGAAATGGCAGATGGCTTCAAAATCTTGAGATACGATGAAGCGGAGTATCTAGATGAAAATGGATCAAACTGGAATTTTTAGAAGAATAGGATAACTCCCTATTTGATTGGGGCAAGACTGTGGCCCTATGTGAATGGAACAAAGACCAAGCTGCCTAGAAGCAACATCAATAACTATGCAAAGTAGGTAGAGGGAGATGTACAAACCCTATCCATTATTTTGATGAACATAAAACCCAATGTACAAGCCAGGTTGAACTGCACATCGGCACAAGCAGCATGGAATGATTTACAAGACAGATATGTACTAGCCGATCCAATCGCCTGAAATCTCATCCAGAATCAGCTACGTTCCAAAAGATTTGTCGAGGGACTGGAGACAATCCCTGCTCATTTGGCAGAGCTCCAAAGACTGCGAGAAGCCTGTGGGGGTGTTGGAGTGGGCATTCCAGACCTAATGCAGGATCATCGCGTACCTCACTCCCTTGTTCTTCATTCTGTATTGCCTCTTGTACTCTCTTTCCCCCTTGTCTTTACTCGGCAAAAGATAGTACAAAGACTAGATACATGTATATAAGTTACCAGTCGACTGGACTATTCACCAGTACGAATATCGACTAATTTCTGCATTGTAGTTTCCAATTAAGTTCTGGTAAACTTTCTGACTTTCCGAAATTAGGGACAGATGATTGAGGAGAGCATAACACATAAGTTGAAGCCAAGTCCCTGTGACCTTGAACCACTCAAACCACCCTATACCATGAACAGTCTAGACCCCCCCGGAACTTCCCAACTTTCCGCCCCTTTCTGATTCTGACCACAAACCTGCAACCTCTAGTCCCCCTATTCCAAGTATGAACCCCCCCTCAGAAATCATTTGGAACCTCTGAAAACCCTTCTGGAAATCCCTAACTAAGTGCCGACATGTGGATTTAACAGAAATGTCAAAACCCTTCAAAGTCCTTGGAATCCTAGTTACAAGGGACATACACCAAGGCACTCTCAAACTTTTGCAGTCAGAATTCATTGACACAATGTTGGACAAATTCGGAATGATGGATTGCAATATTGTAACCACTCTGGCCGACAAAGGCTTGCACCTATGAGACAATGATAAGATTCCCTTTGAAAACCCAAAAGAATATCAAGCTCTCACCAGATCACTCACATATGCTGCAATGTCAACACATCCTGATATTGCCTACATTACCCAATTCCTGTCACAGTCAAATAAAGCCCCCACTCAATGAGATTGGAATGTGGCAAAGAGGGTCTTGAGGTACTTGAAAGGAACAAGGGACATGGGTATAGTCTATAAGAGGGATTCTAAGACAGGGGGAGACAAGGGTGAATGTCTTGATCCTTGGGGATTTTGCAATGCAAATTATGCAGAAGATTCATGTGATTGCAAGTCTACCAGCAGCTACGTATTCATGTTTGCTGGCAGCCCCATTGCTTGGAAATCAAAGAAACAGGTCTCTGTTGCCCTCTCCACCACCGAGGCAGAATATTATGTGCTCGGCATCACTTTCCAAGAAGCAATCTGGCTAAGACAGTTATTTTGGGAGCTGCAGTCACCTTAAGGAAAGCTGACTCACATATACTCTGACAACACAGGAGTTATCGCCCTCTCTGATAATCTGGTTTCACAGCCACTCTAAGCATATAGACATAAGGTGGCATTTCATCAGGGAACTCATCCATAACAAGGGAATCTGTACTACACATATACCTGGAATGGAGAATAGAGCCAACTTCTTGACAAAAGCCTTAACTCGCTTTGAGCATGAATGGTGCTTGCAACTGTTGGGTATGGAATAGATAATTGGAACTGAGGGGGAGTGTTAAGAATAACTGACGTATGTCCCACAGTTCTATCATCTCCTCAACCATCCAGCTCTTTCGACTTCACACTACCAATCATGCTTAGACTTGGCCTGGACCAGTGCTGGGGCCATACTCGTCTGTTATTCTATCATGCATGCCATAAGTTTTACATTGTTTCCGCTTCTTTATTCTTCCTTATCCATTGTTAAGTGCCACCCAGTCTTGACTATAAGTAGTTCCATTCATTCCTTCATCACTTCAGTCTTTCCCTTCAGAAGACTGAAGTGAGTACCATTTATACACCATTGAGATATGCAGTGACTTACTTTCATTACTTAGCCATTGTCTAGGTAGATACTCTAATGTCAATGAGTCTTTCCCTTCAGAAGACTGAACCAGTGTCTAGAATTCTTAATAATCCATCTGTCAGGCACTTAGAAACAACAATACCAAAAGGATTCCATAGGTTTTCCAAAGGATTCCACAGGGGTAAACAAGATTCCAAGGATGTAGGGGGTTGAGAGTCATAAGGTCAAGGACAAGGAAAATGGAAGGGACAGAGAGCAGACAACAAAGCACCAGAGACTTAGGATGGTGCAATTCCAGTATCATCACGATGTCCCTCCCGTCGCCATCATAGGATCCTGTAATAGGCTCATTAAGAGGCACCTTAGACCCCAAAATAATTATCAACCATGTCAACACCGAGTGGATCTGTAGACAAGGACTCAACTCAACTGACCGAAAGGATTCCAATGTTGTCTTCCAAACTGGAAGAAAGCCGACTTTCAAATGTTACACTTGTGGGAAAGAAGGTTACATGAAGGCCAGGTGTTGGGCAAAAGAAGGGGGACAAGAAGGTCAGATCCCAGAAAGGTTCAGAGAAAAAGGGGAACAAAAACACACCAATATGGTGAACACAGCAACTGACACCAATATCATATGGACTTGTGGTATGACAAATCATCCCAATGTCTGGTTTGCAGACTCTGGAGCAATGGTACACGTGAGCCCAAACAGAGGTGACTTCATTTCATATCAGAACTTCGAGAAAAACCAGATTATCAAAGCCTTTGGAAATCACAACATCAAGGGGGTCAGGGAAGGAGACATATTAGCAGACATTGAGTACAAAGGAAGAACAACAAGGATTAGACTTACAAAGGTCATGCACATGCCAAGTGCCAATGGAAAGATCTTGTCACTGAAGGCCCTAGACCAGAAAGGTTTCCAATGCAGGATCGGAGGTGGGAATGTGTCAATCCTGAAAGGTGACACAATTTTTACAGAGGCACCATCAGGAGAAGAGCTCTACAAGGTCCACATGAGGATAGTTCCTCAAAACACCATTCAATCTGCAGTAAGCAAGACACTTCAAGCACAAACCTTGCTACATGGCACTGGCATTTGGGTCACCTTGGGGATTCTGCCTTGAAACAGCTAGTCAACTCCAATGCTGTAAGAGGTATGAATGTCACATATATACACCTGGATGGAGTATGCAAGGACTGCATACTCGGAAAAATGGATGAAAAACCTTTCCAGAACAGGGAGGAACATGACACGCATGTCTTTGGCACATTACACATAGACTTAATTGGCCCTATGACCCCTGAGGCTCGATGGTCACATGCCAGATTTTGCCTAGTAGTTAATGATGACTGCTCTGTTTTTGGGTTTGCTTTTAACCTAAAGCACAAGGACAAGGCTGAGAAGTCCCTCAAGAACCTAGATAAAGCAATTGAAACCAAATTCCAGAAAAGAGTACACACCTTAAAAACCGATAATGGTGGGGAATTTGCTAGCAGAAGTTTTTCAGAGTACTGTAAGGACAGGGGGATCTCTCTAATCACAGCAGTGGCTTACTCACCAGAACTCAATGGTTGCGCTAAGAGAAGAAACCAAGTAATTGTCGAAGGAGTATGGACCATGCTGAAAGATTCAGACTTGGGAAAGGATTTATGGAGAGAGGCCATCACGACTCATGTATACATCAGGAACAGATGTCCATCCAGTATCCACCCATATGGGACAACCCCATTCAAGAAAGTCTTCGGTAAACCTCCATCTGTGGGACACTTAAGGGTGTTTGGGTCAAAATGCTTCATCAAACTGCCAGATGAAATGAGGTCAAAGTTTGATGACAAAGCAAAGGAAGGCAGACTTATTGGTTTCGAGGGTGAGTCAATATATGTCATAGTTGATAAAGACAAGAAGAGGCAACGATCGAGGAATGTTATTTTCATAGAAGGGAAGGAGCATCGGAACTTATCAGGAAGGGTGGAGGATGTTGAGATTGCGAGGGACGCTGAAATTGTAGCACCTCCAGTGAAGGAACTTAGGGTTTTGGATCAGGAGATGGCAGCAGGTCTGAGTGCTTCAGCTTTAGAGGCAGGACAGTGTGTGCATGTTCAGGGAATTGAGCATGATCCGGTGAAGGAATGCCCTTCATAATGTTCATGTACAGAAACAAGCAGGCACTCATTTCAATGCTTATGATGCTCTATTTAATATCAGAAAAGAGCCAAATGAGACAGTCCTTTCACTCATTGATCCCTTTGTCACCAAAGGCAGCAGTCATCTCCATTACTCCACTCAGTCTGCTATGCTTGCAAACAAGCAGATTCCCTCCCTTCTCTCTGCCCACATTGTCTCTAATGCCAGCTACCTTTGGTGCACTGATTCAGGAGCTTTTGCACATATGTCTCCACACTGGCACTGGTTCAAGGAACTCAAACCTCACAAAGTGGCTATAGAATTAGCAGACAATAGTATGGTGTATTCTGAAGGGATTGGCACAGTGGTTTTCTGCCTAAAGGACAAGAAATTAACCCCCATACTTCTTTCTGATGTATTATATGTTCCCCAACTTCGAAACAACCTCCTCTCAGTCCTCTTCTTGACCGTCCATCGTGGGATTAAGGTCAAGATTGTGAGAACCATCTTGAAGTTCTATAAAATGGGCAAACTGATCCTGACTGCTACTGTCAAAGGGAGACTTGCATACCTATATGGGGATACACTCACTCAGGATGAGGTGAATACAGCACACATTGCTGCATCAAAACCTTTAGACTTGGAGCTTTGGCACCATTGTTTTGGCCACCTTGGCATTGATGCCATTAAGCGACTCATCACTCAGGACATGGTGGAAGGGATGGATATCACTTCAGACACTCCATTCCCAGCAATCTGTGAAGTATGCATTCATGGGAAACAACACAGAGAACCATTCCCAAAGAAAGCTTCTTCCAGAGCCACCCAAATCCTCCAACTTGTCCACTCTGATGTCTATGGTCCATTAAAAGTACCCACTCCTTGGGGATTCAAATATTGGATCACCTTCATTGATGACAAGTCTCGCCTTGTGTACATCTACCTGATGAAAACTAAAGACCAGGCACTGGACACATTCAAGCAGTACAAGGCATTGGTGGAGAACCAGACTGGAAAGACCATAAAGACCCTGAGAGATGACAAAGGAGGGGAATACTCTTCAAAAGAGTTTGGATCATTAACTGCCTCTTCTGGGATATTTAGACAGAAGACTGCACCAGCCACACCTCAGCAGAATGGAGTTGCAGAGTGCTTTAACCGGACATTGGAGGAAGGGATAATTTCCATGCTCCATGATGCAAGCCTCCCTCTTACATTCTGGGATAAAGCTGCTATGGCATTTGTTGAAGTCCACAATTCCTCACCCACTTCAGCACTGCTCCATCACACTCCTTTTGAATCCTGGCATGGTCATAAACCCTCTGTCACCCACTTCAGGGCCTTTGGCTCCACAGCATTTGTACATGTCCCTAAAGCCAAGTGATGCCACCTTGAGTCACACACAACCAAATGTGTGATGATTGGCTATGCAGCTGGCACTAAGGCATGGAGACTATGGGATCCAGCAGCAAGACAATTGATTATCAGCAAGGATGTCATATTTGATGAATCTCCTCATTCTTCACTCAATTCTGGTACTGCTGCAAAGCAGAAATCACCACAGAGGCTGATTGACATCTCTGATGACCCTCTTGCCCATCACCAAGTGCTTGTGCCTCCCTATATTCCTGCCATTGCACATGATGATGATGCTCCTCCACCTGATCCACCACCAAGTCCTGCCCCTCCACCATCCCCTCCACCACCTGCTCTAAGACGGTCAGAGTGTATTCGTATCCCACCTCAACCTTGGTGGCTAGTCCCAAATGCTGCCCAGTATTGTAATCCTCCTCCTGTTCCTCATCAGAGGGATCCAAATCAGGGGGTGGTTGCTGAGAATGAGGGGGTGGAACAGGCTGACTCTGCTATGACATTTCCTCAGCACCCACTTTATGAACTTGTCTGCCTCAGTGATGCTCCAGATCTCCCAGAACCACTCACCTAGAAAGAAGCCATATCTCAAATTGATGCACCATGGTGGAAGGAAGCTTGTGGAGATGAATATCAGTCGCTGATGGACAATAATGTGTGGACTGTGATGGATCTCCCTCCTGGCAAGAAGGCCATTGGCTCCAAATGGGTATTCAAGCTGAAAAAGCTCCCTAATGGTGCCATTGACTGCTTTAAGTCCAGAGTAGTGGCCAAGGGTTATTCTCAAAAGGTAGGCATTGACTTCACAGAAACATTTGCCCCTGTTGTGAGATTCAACACCCTCAGAGTCCTCCTGGCTATCACTGCATTAGAAGATCTGGAATTAGACCAAGTTGACTTCAAATCTGCCTACCTTAATGGCGATATTGAAGAAGAGGTCTACATGGAGCTTCCAGATGGATACAGGCAGGGAGACAAGGTTGGGAAACTGCACAAAGCTATCTATAGGACCAGGCAAGGAGGAAACAGATGGCATGCCAAGTTAGACCAGGTATTTCACCAGATGGAATTCAGCAGATCCAAGGTTGATTCCTGTCTCTACATGTACCAGCAAGGCACTATCAAAGTCTACATCCCAGTCTATGTTGATGACCAGCTCATGGCCTGTAACAGTCGAACACATCTTGACAAAATCAAGGCCGAGCTTGCAAAACACTTTAAGATGAAAGACATGGGACCTGCACAGTACATTGTTGGACTTGAAATCCACAGAGACAGAGCTAAACGGACACTTCACATCAACCAGTACAAGTATATCTTGGATGTTCTCAAGCGATTCAATATGGAGAATTGCAAACCAGTTTCCACACCTCTTGATCCAGGCTGTCGTCTCTCCAAAGACCTCTGTCCACAGTCTGAAGATAAGAGAGTGGCAATGAAGGACATCCCATATCTTGCTGCAGTTGGATGCCTGAATTACCTTGCTGTTGGGACCAGACCAGATCTTGCACATGCTGTGGGTCAACTTGGCCAGTTTAACTCAAATCCTGGTCTAGACCATTGGAAGGCTGTCCAACATATGCTCAAATACCTCAAAGGTACTGCAGATCTTGGATTGACCTATGGTCCTCCTAGTCCTAGTCTCCAGCCAATGCTCCAGGCCTACTGTGATGCAAATTATGCTGGGGATGAGGACAGAAGGCATATTAGTTAAAAGTTGGGGGAAATGGGAATGTATTTATATGTAATTTTGTTGGTGGTTTTTCTGTGTTTTTATCGCTTGCATGTGATTTGTTGTTTCTATATTAGCGGTGATATGCCTGGTGTGTATCGATGGCTTTAGGCGCCAGTCCAGAAAGGTGGTGTACAATCGGTAGAATTGAAATATAAACTGTGGGGTGTTTTGACGTGTAGTAATGTATGTGTATAAATGATGCAGTTACTGTGCACTATACCTAGAACTGATACCCCAGCATATCTGGGCATTCAACAAGCGATGGAAATATGTATAGTTTTCGAGAACTTGATTACGCACACAGGCGTCGAGTACAACGATCGATCAAGAGACCGATGGGACTAGAAGTGAAGTGTATTCTAGTAACTATCTAGTTTTTATATCTAAATGGAACATAGCGTTAAAAATAAAGTTCTCCTAATGTGGCACCGGTGTTATAGATCCAGATGCAGGGTTGCCGCCCTATTTCTTGATTCCCCTTCCACATCATTGACCGTGGTATCCACTGAATTATGCTGTGTACGAAAATCTTCAGTATCAATGGTGAGTCCCTATACCTAAATCCTGTCTTGATCGGAAGTCCCTAACTCTCTCATCATATCTCCCTCAAAAATAGTGTGTATGTCTGGTCGTGTGTCGTTCTGTACTGCATAAGTCCATTCTTTCGTGTATTGTAATCTTTTCTCCTACTAATCCTTTCCTCTTCATCCCTCACCCTCCAATCCTGTTCCCTCGTCTCTTTGTTCCTCCAGCTGCATACGTGTTTGTCATGCCATTCCTCCATTCCAAGTCATATAGTTGAGTAAGTTGTGACAGTTTTTTGTCTATGATTCGTTACTAATTATATTTGCATTTTGGGTTCCTTTTCTTCGTGTTCCTCGGCCATCCTGTCTGCCTGTTCCTGCTACCGGTCTTTTCTCCTTCCGCTCTACCGCTACCCTCCTCTCTCCTTTCCCGCTCCTTCCACCCCTCGTTTCAACAAGGTGGTCAACAACCAGTTATTCCTTCTTCATTGGAGGAGCTGCAGTGAGCTGGAGCAGCAAGCGACAACCAACTGTGGCGACATCCTCCTCTGATGCTGAGTACATGGCAGCCAATTTGCAGGATGGGAGGCCATGTGGTTGAAACAGCTGCTCACTGAGCTTGGCTATCATATCCCACAACTCACCATTTACTGTGATAGCCAGCCTGCAATTGCTGTCTCCAAGAATCCTGAACATCACTCTTGAATGAAGCACATTGATATGATGTACCATTGGCTCAGGGAGAAAGTTGAGAAGAAATTGCTCAAGCTCCAATTTGTGCCTACAGATGAGATGGTTGCAGATGTGCTCACAAAGGGACTTGTTAAGATGAAACATGAGAAGTGTAGGACAGGCTTGGGAGTTTGCAAAAATGAAGGGAGACTTCATTGAGGGGGTGTGTTGAGATGCACTGAAGTCCCCTTTTATGTTTCCATTTATGCATGACTGGTATTTGGCCAGATATAACTTGTTTTATGTATTACACCTTTGATGTTTTGAGCTGAGTTTTAATTTAGCTTACATAATAACACAGTTTTCACTTTTGCACTCCAACATTCTCATCTATCATAGGATTTCATTTGACTCCTTATAGATAAGAAAGTAGTATAAGATCTTGTATATTCAGTAGTCTGGCCTTCAGTCAGAATATCAACTAAGATTTTCTCATTCACTTCTATCTTAATTTCTATCTCGCTATTACATCCTCTGAAATTAGGGTCCAGTAAGGCCTGGTAGGTGTAACATACAAGTTGAAGCCATACCCTATTCCAAACCTTGCCATTGTTCCTACATTAGGAGATATTCATTAGGAATTATGGCTACATCCTATTTCATATCTTAATAACACCTTCTAAAATCTAATGGTATTAAGGATAGGAGGGTGCAATGCAAGTATGTTGAAGCCAAGCCACATCTGCTTGGCTCATTGGATCAAGCCAAACCCATCAGCATTGTGTTTGAGGGTGCTATTGCATTAATGCCTGAGATCATATGGCATCAGCCCTTAATAGCATATTCAGAACCAATATTTTATCCTTGACATTTCTTATCTTTATGCCTCCCTATACTAGAGCAGTGGCCTGTACTAAGAATAGCTGGCTCACTCTCACAATTTTGTAGCAAAGAGTAGATAGTGTCTCAAGCATCCTAGCCTTTCATTTCGATTACAATCTGCCACCCATAGAACTTTGACCTCTCAGCTTCTCCTTGCAGGCATCGTGCATTGAGAAAGTAATCAACAAAGAGATTGAATATGAATAACAAGGCAACAATGAGTAAGAAATCAACCTGGTGGAAGAAGAACTTGGCTTGGCATGATCAGGTAAGAGTACCAAAGTCGAAGAACTGCTTCTCTAACCTGTATAACTACAGGAATAGACAGCATCTCTAGTACAGCCAGCACCTCAGCCACTATCTCATCCTCCTCAGGCTCCAGAGGCTCTGCCTCCTCAACTGAGGCAGGCTCTATAAGCCAGGGCCCTTCTGGGTCTTGCTGTGAGGGAAACCTATTTGGGCTCTGCTGGAATTCTTGCTGGAATCTAAACCAGCAGGATACAACCTAGCCCTGGCCTTCTCCCTAGGCCTGACAAAGGGATCCTAGACCCTCTATCTACCCACAAGTCCACTCAGGCACTGGTAAGGGGACCCAAAAGTAAATATATATAAAAAAGAGAGATTAAGTACAATATCAATACATACTGTCAGGGGATGACCCATTTTCCAGACCAAACTGAAATTGAAGAGCAGAGAATGGAAGGGCATGGACTAAGGAGACCAACAGGCTAGAGAAGGGATGGATGTGAGATGTGCTTTCCTTAAGTCAGGAAAGCTGACCATGGTCTTACATGATGCCAAGCTGAGATACCAACAATGCAGGTCAGCTATAGGGGGTTTGGGTTTGCATACCTTAGGGTCCAATTGGGGAGTAAGGTATATTGAAGAGGCCAGGTATGGGAAAAGGGTATATAGAGTATGGACTCACTGACAAGGGCCCTTAGGATTTCCTCTTAGGATTTCTCCCTTTTCAGATGAGTCTCCCTCCTTCTTGTGTATTTAGACAGTATCTAAACACTTAGGAATTCTCCCTTATCAGCTCTGTATGACAGTTTAGAAATGTTACAAGGGTTGTCCTAACACTTAGCTGGTAAGGGGATCCAAAAGAGAATAAGGTGATGATCCCTTACCTAAGTAGCCAACTATATAGCTAGTGACTGTGACATGAGTAAGTCATGTTACAGTCAATGAAACAAGTGTAGATAAGAATTAAACTAAAGCATTAACAGAGAGAGGAAGATAGAAAATAGAAGACATACTAGGAAAAGAATAAACATTAGGAGACAGGAGGCTGTCTCCTAACACTTGCCAATAATCAAGACATCCTAAATAGGATCTCAAACTTGCTAGGATGGCCTAGCAATATTGTCAAGATGGCTAGGTAGTCCAAATTTGTTATTGCCAATGCCCCTCAGGTGAACCTATTACAGTTCCCACAACCACCCATACCTTTCTGAGGATTTTCTAGCCATGATTATCAGGAACAATTCCCTGACCACCCTTTCAGCAGTTCCTTTTCAACAACCCAAAGTTCTGTAATCTGAATTACTGCAATTCCATAATAATTGTTCTGCTCTCACAGTAGGCATCTTGAAGGATCACTGCATACCTAACTCTCTTGTTCTTTGTTTTCTATTGGCCCCTTGTTTTTCCTCCTTACCCTTGTTTTTAGACCAGACAGTATAAAATACAAGGATAGTTTATATGTATATAACTCCCAGTTAACTGGACTATTTGCCAGTACAAATATCAACTTAATTTACATCCTAGCTCCTGACCTAAGTATGGCTTACTTCTCACTTAGTTTCTCACACCTTTTCAACTTTCTGAAATCAGGGACAGATGATCAAGAAGGGTGCTGAAAGTAAAGCGATCAATCCCAACCATGTTTCAAATTCAACTCTGATGGTACTCATCCCATATCACCTTCACTGTCACCACATCACACAGCCAACTATTCTATTCAGCACTCCAATCTTCAGACTCCCATTATATCATCATGTCTTCTTCAGAGCTCATTCCTATACAATGCTACAATACCCAGGACACATATATCCAGGCAGAACTATTAACACATCATTATCTTTGCATACCTCCCCCAGCACATTTCTCACTCAGAAGACGATCCTATCTAATCTACACTCAGTTATATGCAATAGGAGATACAGTCTATTTCCCAGAAAGCCAAGAACCATACATATTTCTTGGAATGTCATTTAGGCCAGCATATCATGATAGGAGTAGAGTGGAATACAAGGCAGAGTTCAGGGCACCATCCCATTCTGATTACCCTGCCCACTCCATTCGACTCACTCTTGAACACAAAATGAGAGTATATGACCATATCCCCATTAGTCCTCCTACTCCCAGACCCCTATCCTTGGATTGAATACTGGAGAAATTGTGGAAGATATGTTGCCTGTGACCTGGAAATACTCTGAGATGACTCAGTCCCCTCCTAAGGCCCCTCAGGAGTAGTGGACAAGGTTGTTAGATGTTTATTGGTGGACTTCCTTATTATTTCTTTTATATGTTTCCCCTTTTCTTGGCTTGACTTAGACCTGTTTCCTATTCTGTTAGTCTTTTCTCATTGTTACTCATCATCCTTACCATTTTGGTTAGTCTCTCCCTATCATAGCCCCTAGCCCCTATTCACACAGCCTTAATGCTGTACCATTTCTCCAGAGTTTCTCCATAGTTTCCTCTTTTGTATACTTTGTTCTCATGCTTTGTCATTCAACTGACATAGCCAACCTCTCACATTGTTTTGCATCATTGCTTGGTTTTTGTATATAAAGGCCTCTGGCTCACCTCTGTAATAACAAGTTCACAAGTTAAACCCCCAAGTCAAGTCTCCAAGTCCAAGTCAAGACTAGCCTAGAAACATCTAGACTATTTTATTCAAGTCCAAAGTCAAAGTCAAAGTCTTAGTCAGCATGACACATTCACACCTCAGGTCATGTCCCTGTCACATCATGTTCTAATCACTCACATTCTATTTTTATTTGTACATTGCCATGTCACAGATTATATTCCCGCTGTGCCGAACAACTGTGCTAGACCCTGCCAGAGAAAAGGACCGGTATGTGCAGGCTTTTAGGTATTAATTACCTAGAGCAACTCTACAATGCAATACATAAGTTGAAGCCAAGTTTCTCTGACTTCAAACACCCAAATAACTAGTCATACAAGTCCAACACCATGACCTTGTGTGATCTGGTGACCGCAACATACAAGTTGAAGCCTTGCCCTGCCCTGAACCTCACCATTGTTTCACCTTGTTATTAACAAGCATCCACAAACCCTGAGAGTGTAACATGGCAGTCATATTGAATGCCCAGTCATAATAATTTGTGTCTGACAGCATGGGAAATTTTGGAGAGGTGGTATCATCATTGGTGGTGGATGTAGACATGTTTTTTCTGGTAGGTTGGTGTGAAGATTGGTGTGTTGTAGGTGATTGAATGAATGATTGATATGCCTCGTCTATGGGCGCTTAATTTCGTGTTTAAGTGATGCACAAATCAGATATAGGCAGAATATGATGCAGAAGATGTAAAGACAAAGTAGAACACCAAGCAGTGGCCAAGGAGGGTCCTAAGGAGGGTCCTAAGGGTCCTAGAGGTCGTAAAAATGGTCCAAATGGCACCAGTTACTCCCCAACAACTTTAGAACTTCAGGGCTCAGAATAGAATGGCACAACCTTGCTACAAATCAGGTGAACCATTAAGAATCTGCAGACCACAGATTCCAGCACCCAAGGATGACAAGAGGCCTCAGTCAACCGGCAAACTAGTCAAAGACTAGGCCAGGGGTGTGGCTTTGCAATACTAGGCAATGAGGAAGGATCCTATCCTACTACTGGCTGGCTGAAGTCCTTAGGAGGTTGTTGAGCAACTGCTGGGAGAAGCTAAGGAGAAGGAAAGGGAAAAGAGGGCTGTAATAGGGCAAAAAAGCGAAGTTGGTGTGATTGTTGAGGTGCTTTTATAGTGCCTAGATGGGCTCTGATCAGGGATCAGTTGCTGGCCAATGATAGAGGGCCTAGATAAGTACAAAACACAATAGGTGGTGTTATGTAGATGTCTATAGATAAATCGTGGGGCCTATAACCTGTTGGAGCCCAAAAGTGAAAACTGTGTTATTATGTAAGCTGAATTCAAACTCAGCTCAAAACATTGAAGGTGTAATACATAAAACAAGTCATATCTGGCCAAATACCAGTCATGCATAAATGGAAACATAAAAGGAGACTTCAGTGTATCTCAACAGAGAAAGCCAAAGATTGAATGTGTAAGAGTAGAATCCTATATCCCAAGATTGATCTCCTCTATCATAGAGTGGAATGACATATCATTCTGATACCTAATGGAGTTACCCTATAAGGAACATAGCAATAGATCAGATATCAGAAATAGAAATAACAGAATGGAATTATAAAGGAGAAAAGTGGGGCTGAACATATAAGGAATTATTAGAGAATCAGAATGGTGAAATAAACAATACAAATACTGTGAATGGATGTGTGAGAGTATAGAGGATGTTTGTAATAAGTAGAGCATAATTGAATGTTGTATATGACACCAAGATAGAATGGGCTAAATATATGAGATGCATTGAGTCGAAGGCTAATAGAGTGTATGGCTGAAATGGCAAATGAGGCTAAGTTAGGCTAAATGTAGCTGGTTTGAATAGTTGGGGATAATAGCATAGTGGATCCTAATAGGTGTTTAAAAGAGAACTGAGATTGTTGGTACTGAATATAGATGAAGGACTTAGAGAAAGTAGATATATATATGTCTCAGTTAATCTTCTAAATAGAGAATATATAGATGATAATATCCTATTTTTATAGTCAAAAGATATAGGGATGTATAGCCATAGTATAGAACAGGTGTCAGATATAAAAAATGCCAATGTTGCATGGGCTAAGTACTAATACAAAAGTACCAACTTCATGATAGTAGCACAGGATCAGGCAAGTCCAGTAGACCAATTGGGGTAGCTTGGCTTCAACATACTTGTGCATTGTGCCCTACTTTCCAAGTGTGCCACTAATTTCAGAGGGAAGAAGAACTCAAGAGAGTGTCAAGAGTGTTGGCCCAAGTAAGGACTCCAGACAGGAGGATGAAGGAAGGCAAGAACCATATGCCAAGTTAATATTCAGAATGAGGAACTATCTACATCTATATCCATATGCTACTTATATAGATTAAGAAGCGAATGTAGAACAGGGTGGCGTAAAGTATCAAGAATGGGATAAGGTATAGAGAGCATGTGGGAGCATTGTCCACAATGCTCAAGAATAGAACAATGAACACAAACAAAAATAGAACAGTAAAATGTTGCCAAGTATAAGATAATAAGAGCATGACCAAAAATAAGATAATAGAGTGTGACCAAATATAAAACAATAGGGTCATAACTGAGAATAAAACAATAGAATTGTCCCAAGGTGGAATAAGTCAGGAATGAAAGAATAAATGGGTTACAATTAATGGATAATGAATAAAAGAAATGTAAGTGATGAATAAACTAGAAGGTATGGATGATGAATGTACCAAGCTGAGACCAATGTACTAAGTGACTTGTATATGACTTGGTCACCTGCACATGGACTTAGACATTTGACATTCAGTCGGTACAACCAAGTGAACTGATGCTCGGTACATGTACTTAACAACAGGGTAGCATAAGAAATGTAGGTAAAATAAAAAGATATGGAGACAAGATATGGAAAGTAGATAAATGTGTCCAGGCATAAGTGAATATACCAAAGCAAAATGAAGTGAGGCATAAAAGAATAAATGAAATAAAAGGGAATAGAGGTTATAATAAACCAAATGGATGTGATGAGTGTATCAAGCCAAGACTGATGTACTGTGTAACTTATGATTTGGCTTACTCATTTGTATATAGAATTGTACAGTAGACATTTGGCTATACAACTGAGTGATCTGAGGCTCAGTAAATTGTACTTTGACAGGATGGACTTAAAAGATTGAGGATAATAGTGATATAGCTTTTTCGGATGGTGAAGTGAGAGTGTGAAAAAAACTTAAACCATAGCAGAGTAAATATCCACTGGCCAACTTGGGTTTCCTCCCCATAAAACAGAGGAGAATCGCAAAATTAGAGAGCATATTCGGACGTGACCTGTGGTGAGAATAATCAGGAGGCTGGAGGCTGGATGCACGAAGAATTAGAAAATGAAGAAGGAGAAGTAAGGACCGAAGTTGCAGTTTGGGATCAAGGAAATTTTACGGAAACGCAGGAAGAAAAGATGGGTCCAGGGTGAAGACAGTGAGGACTCCAACAGAGTAATAGGCTTGTGACGTGTATGTGTGAAAAAACAACTCAAAGGTGAAGGAGATATTAAAGAGTTTGCGATTAGAGCCAGGGTCAAGTGATATACACCCGAATCAAATTCGGATCATGTGATATAAATCGCACTCCAGAGGTGTTCCAATCCATGGGTGTATTATTCTTCGGTCTGGGGGTGCTGTCTATGTCATTCAGTGAAGAATGTAATTTACTCCCAATATTTCTCTGAGCCTTCGTCAATCCATGGCCTCGAACTTTAATATATTTTTCCTCCAGTCTCTACACCTTTCGCTCACAAGGTCCCAAAGGTTCCAAGGGGATTTTGACACTAGGCCATAGGCTGTCAGTACAGACTCAACGAAGAGACGTTCGTCTTCTATCCTGGAATATTCTGGAAATCGGTTTCCGCTGCTCTTCAAACCCTTGGACACGACCGCTGTCGGATATTGATGAGCATTCAATATATACTATCTTCACTGATGGGTGGGTGAGGCAGTTGGATTATGCCAAGCGCACGGTCCTTGGGGTCACAGACTCCAAAACCCAAATGAGTTATGTGGGGAAGGTAAGGCAGGAAATTGCTTAGAGTCTCGTCGTAGTGCGATCTTGAGAAGTAGACCTTGTAGCAGGGGAGAAGGGAGGGGAGTGGCAGATAACATGGTGGAATGATATGACGTGGTATGGAGGAACTCAAAGAGATTAAATATCATGGTGAGGTGGGAGGGGAGGGTAGCAAAGCATGGAAAAACAGTCAACCATAGCAAAGAGTAAATACCCCACTCCGGAGGTGTCCAAAACCCACGACTACATTCTTCCTCGTGCCGGGGATGCTGGGTCTGTGTGGTAGGGGAAGAGCAAAAGTCAAATTTTAAGTAAAACAGGTAGTCGCATTCATGAAATCCTTGGTCCAGTGTGATTCAGTGAAGAATGTAGTTTGCTTCCAATAATTCTCTGAGCGTTCGTTAATTCATGGCCTCGAGCCCTATTCTATGTGTCTTCCAGTCTGCATACCTTCGCTCACAAGATCCCAAAAGTTCCATTCGTCGTGGTTTGTAGATATAAACCCAACGAAGAGACGTTCGTCTTCTATTCCGAGAATTATTTGTCGCCACTCTTCAAACCTTG
>QLPG01008242.1:0-16700 GCA_003314385.1 Gomphus sp. MG54 | reverse complement strand
TTCCATCCACATTGTAGACAGGTAGTGGTCTTGGAAGTCTTTCCATTGGCAAACACTTGACTTTTGCAAAGCCTTCATCAATGTAGCACCCTGTTGCCCCACAGTCTAGGAGCGCTTCAATTGTGAATCCTCTTTTGTCTGTCAGTGTTTTAACAGTGGTGGGTATCATCACTGAGGATTGGTTGATCCACTGTTTCCTTCCCTTAAGCTCCTTGACTACTTCTATGCCCTCCTCTCTTCTCATCCCTCGTATGGCTTCCACTACTTCTGATGTCACTTCTCCTTTCCTTCCACTATGTGTCCACTGTCTCAACACTTCCTGCCCTGACTTGTTGTCTTGGTGTATCCTCCACAACATCCACTCTGTCATTCCCTCTTTGGGTTTCTCCACCTCTTCTACCACCACCACCTTCTCTTCTCGCTTCCTCTTCTCTTTCTTCTCCTTCTCAACTTTCAAGGGTTGTTCTGGGATGATTTCAGGTTCCGGTTCTGCACTTTCTTCAACTGCTAGTGGGGTGAAGTAGTTTACAGATATCCAGGGCGAGGAGGACATCCTTTTTACTCCTGCCCCTCCTGAAAATCCTCTTTCTTCAACATGTCCAGCACTTCTTTCTTCTCCTCTTTTATCCACCCATCCATCGTTGCTCTAACCTTCTGGATACCTTGAGGTTGGGACAGTTTCATGCTATGTGTCCCTGCTCTCTGCAGTTGAAGCATGTCACCACCCTCACTGGCTTCCCTCGAGTCTGATCAATCTCCATGGGTTGTGGTCCCAAAGTGGGTGGAAGAGCAAGTGACTGAGCTGGAGTAGATTGTAGATTTCTTGGAGTCTGCCATGCCCTTGGTCCTATAGTCCCCCTTTTTGTTGCTTGGTATTCATGCAACTGGCTGTCAAAACGGAGGGCATATGACTTCCACTTGTCATGCATTGTTGGAATGGTCTCCAGAGTGTAAATCTGCTCCACCACCTGTGGAGACAGGTTCCTTTTGAGCAAGGCAACATATCCTTCATTGTTATACCCCGCCTGTGACCTATGTTCCTCAAACTCCACAAAGAACTCTGTTGCTGGCCTTCCTCCTTGTCTCAGCTGCTCCAGCTTTTGTTGAGCCATTTCTTTCTTGTTTGGGTCATGGAAAGTTATCAGCAGCTCAGTATGGAATTCCTCCCAACTCTGGTAGCTGCATGTTCCTGCTTCCAGTTCCCCAGTGATATGACTTGCCCACTGAGCCGCAAACTTCACTTTCATATAGGACAAGGCAAAGCGGATCTTTCGCATATGGTCCACTTGGAAATAAGATGCATCATCCTCAAAGTTCAGGTAGAGCTCGCGCAGGAAGATATCAATCTTCTCTGATGAGCCGTCAAATGGTTCTGGTCTTGCAATTTTGCCAGCTGATGGGATAGAGGAGGTGGTTGTAGATGTCAGCTGCGGTGTTTGGGCTTGTAGTGATGCTAGGTGTTGGTTAAGGTGGTGTGTCTGGTTGTTCACCATTGCAGTCAGGTCTGCATTGTTTTGCTGCAGGCCTGCGAGAATTTATTGTAGGAGATCAACATCCATGATAGGGTGTTGTAGGGATATAATAGTCTTGAGCTAATGTCAGCAACAACAAGAGCTTCAATACTGGAGAGCAGAAGAGGAAAATGAGCAATGATACTTGTTGGTGTATTGACCAGCTCAAGACTGAGCTTTAACTAATTACCTAAGAACTATACATATAGTCTGGCGGAGTAGCGGAGTCCAATAACAAGTCATAGAAAGAGGAGGAGTAGGGAAATCATGACAGCTGCTTGAGTAGTCCATAGGGCTTGTGATGTTGGTGCTTGCTTCACATGCATGTGGTACAGGATTCACAATAGTCCTTAATGTAGGATCTGATGCCAGGCCAATTGAAGTCGCATCTGATGAGGTCTAAGGTCTTATTAATTCCAAAGTATCCTGACAGAATATGGTCATGTTTGAACTGTAAGACTTGTAGGCATAAGTCTTGAACCTCAGGAACATAGATTTGTCCATCAAAGAGTAGTAGACCTTCTGGGTTGGTCTGTCACTTGGGATTTTCAGCAGATCTGAGGTGTGTCTAAGCTGTGAGGTTGGAAGCAAGATGTTGATGAATGTCGGTGAGGATTCATTCAGTATCCATGAGCATGGTTGCTCGTAAGACAGGTTCAGTGAGGTTTATAGCTCACAGAGATCATGCCAATTGCTCTTGCATGAAAACTGGCCTAAGGTTCTGGGGGTTAATGGTGGCATAGTCACTCATCCCCTCCCTAAGGTAGATATCCCATTATCTAGTGAGTGAATTGGGTTCCATGCTGAGCCATCTGGGTCTAAACCATATAATGAGGTTAAACTGGGAGAGGTATTCAGACCACCTAGTTTGTTGTCTAGTCAACAGTTTTGTAGTACAGAAGTACTCCAAATTTTTGTGATCTATGATGACATTAACTGGGTCTGCTGAAACTTTCCAAGCAGTGTTGCCAATGCTAGAAAGCTTCAAAGATAGTGAGAAGCTCTTTATTGTGAATGTTGTAATCAAGTTCAGGTGAGGTGAAAGTTTGAGAATGAAACACTATAGGGTGGAGTTCTCCATCTAAGGTTCTCTGAGAGAGAATGGCAGTGAGGGCATAATCAGATGCATCTGTCTCCACAATCAAAGGATCAATAGGAATCCAGTGAGTCAGGATGGGTGAAGAAGTAAATGCCATCTTAAGCTCATCAAAAGCTTCTCTACACTCCTTGGTGAAATTCCATGGTAAACCTTTTCACATTAGCCTGGTAAGGGGAATGGTGATTGCTAAGTAATTGTCAATGAACCTATTGAGGTGAAAAGAATGACCAGACTGGGGTTTGAACCCAGGGCTATAGCATATATAGGTATGGTGTTACCCACTACACCATCTAGTCCACATGGGTAACCTTTCAGGTTGACTCCTTGAGTGAAGACATATGTGTCTATACAAGTTGAATTCAGAGCCCTAGTAAGTTATCAGATTGCCAATACTACTCCATAGAGCTCTGTATGTATTTATCTTGGAAGACATTAATTAGAGATATGAATAGTATGTGGGATTAGACAATCTAACAGAACCATCTGTAGAAGTTCACAAAGCCAAGGAAGGACTGGACATTCTTAACCTTCTGAGGTTTAGGCTATTGTAATATGCACTGGAATTTGTCTTCTGCCATAGTGATTCCCTTAGGTGACAATATGTACCTGAGGTATTCCACCAAGGTCTGGTGGAAGGCACACTTATCTTTGTGGGCATATAGACTGTGCTTTTATAGTCATTGGAAAACTTCTCTGATGTATTCAATGTTTGAGGTCTTATCATTAGAGTAGATGAGAATGTCATCCAGATAGATGATTGTGGAGATGTCCAACAGGTTGCCAAATATATTGTTCATGGATTGTTGGAAAGCAGGGGTGTTTGAGAGACCAAAGGGCATGACAACCCATTATAAGGATCTATAGTGAGTCCTGAAAGCTGTTTTCCATTCATCTCCTTCTGCAATTTGAATGAGGTGATAGGCATGTCAAGGGTTGATTTTTGTATAGATGCAAACCTTTCTTGGAAGCATCTAAAGGGTCTGATATTAGCAGGAGTGGGTACCAGTCTTTCTTTGTGATCCTGTTAAGACCACAAAAGTCTATACAGAGTCATAAGGGACCCTTATTTTTTTTTTGTACAAATAGTATGGGTGCTCCATGCAAGGAGTGGGATGGGAAAATGAAGCCTATGGTAAGGTGTTCATTGGGGAAGTTGCAAAGTGCTTGAAGTTTGGAAACTGAGAGCAAATAGATGGGACCGAGAAGTGGTGAGGTCCCTTCCTTGAGGTTGATATTAAAGTTGTAAGACCTATCCAGTGTGTTAGGTTGAAATTTGCTAAACACATCAGCAAAGTCATCGTACTGTTCAAAGACATGTTGCTTGATGCTGTCTGGGGTTTAGAGGAGTTGACCTTCATTGACCCATGAGCAAATTTGTCAAGGTCAGCAAGGTTGAATTGGAACATCTGGGAGCCTTCTAGTTTGCAAGCATGCACAAATGCATCAGCATTGACTAGTGCTATCCGAGGTGTTGTCAACTTCAGAGGTGGAAAAGGGTCGCAAGGAAGTGAGGTGCTACAAGCTGAAGTAGCCGGAGGGTCTATATTCTGTTATAATTATGCACGGGAATGGGACGGAAGGACCTTGAGCACAGGCAGTGGGATCCACCGGTTGTGACTATCTCGTAGAGGGATGGAGGACGCATGGGTAGCATTTCGTCTGGGTGTACACACGGACCCCTTCCAAGACCTAAGAGGATGAAAAATAGGGATTTGAGGACATAGGGCCGATGACGGAAGTACGCTCATCGAAAATGGATGGCCGAATGGCACGTGAATTGGAGGAGGGGGAGGAGGGACACAGGCGTTAAGGAGGACTAGGCTCATGTTTTAGAAATGTGCCGAATCAGGTACGGATGGGGGTGCTAACGGTATCTCGTGGAGATCATCGAGAGTAAAGAAATAGCAATGCTTGATGTATGCAGTGTGACTGAGGGGGATTCCGAAGAGAGAAGCTGCATGCTGGAGTCCAACAAGGAACCGTGATTTTTTCAGAGTCATATCCAGTGCAGCAATGACATGAACCTGGGCATCAATATTGTCCTCATAATGTCAGGCTCTGGGCACAATGGCTCCCGAAGTTGACGTCGCGAGTTCCGACTGAGCAGCGTAGGACGGAAAGATTTAAAAGTACGACGAGTAACTGGAAAGGGCAATTGTCCAGATTTCTAAACTGCGCTCATGTTTGAAATGTCTTCGGAACTCAAAGCTGTTTGTCGCATGAGTCACCAAAATATTGAATTATGTAATGGACGCTTGAGCGGAACAGCCTAGAGAGTTTGGAAAATTTGGAAATTTGTAGATCTGGCACGCAGATCATTGAGAGACGGTGCTCACCTGAGCATTCTCAAATACCAAGTGACACATACTTGCTCTAATATTGAACATTTCATTTGCTCTTCCGTGGATTGTATTCTACTCCTAATTTGGAATTTGACTGGTTTACTAGGCATTGGTTTCTCTTATTACTCTATCCGATGGTGAATTCAGTCCCTAAGAGAAAATTGAGATTCCTTTTTCTGATTTCTGTGCATATTAAACTATTTTGAAAGAAAGCCTACATAAGATACAAGTAAGCTAGTTTTTTGAGTATAAATTACTGCTGCAATTGCAGTATAATGAAGGATATATATATAAAAAATGATCAGTCGAGATATCATCCAAAGCTGGCCACTCAATGACATCATGCTGCTTCTTTTCCTCCAATAAATGAAGGACCACCCCCTGTCCAGTGTATCTACACATGTTTATCCACATCTGGATGCAAGATTGAATCATCACAGAGAACTGTCACAACCTGCCACAGCTGAAATAACAAAAAATATTACCTGAATTGTGCGATCCCTCAGGAGCCGTGTTCTCCAAGTCTCCCAAGTCCCTCCCGGCCCATGGATACTCATCGACATCAATCCGATCTGGATTGGAGCAGGGGATATCCTCGACCTCTATTTCTTTAGACGAAGGAATTCCAGTGTTAATCGAATCGGTGAGACTCCTGTCACCAAATTCATCCATAAGGGCATTGTGTATCCGTCGTGTAGCTGCATGGAAGCTGCCTTTGGGATGGGTCAAGGAGTGGGTGGTGTCGTTCGGGTGTGAATTCTTCTCTAGGAGGTCTAAATGAATTCGACATATAATGATGACAGACAGGCTATATGAGGTATCAGTGCAGTCCCAATAGTTGCGAAGCGGGGCTCTGACCTGGCCTGCAGAGGAGTAACAATTAGGGCAATGCTAGGCTATTGACATTCAATTAATTTGTAATTCACACCGGTCATGTCTAAAAAAGCATTTACTCTTAAGACCAGTCATGATCATTGATCAGCCAACCGTATGCAATCTAATTTCGAGAAATACCTTCGTTATGATGGTGCTAGTTAGTGTTATTGTTAGGATGAACCTGGCTTTAATTTAAATAAAACATTATAAAAACAATCATAAATATATACCCATATCTTAGGAGACCTTAATAATAATTAGCTGTGGTAAATGGTAGCACTGGGATACATACTTTGCCCGATCAAAACCTGAGTTAATGACTTTGTGTGCAGTGTTCTGAACTCTCTCAACTGCCTCAGGTTTCCAATGGAATTTGAAAGCATGGTTGCAACAGCTACTGTGTCAAAAATAATGATGAATATATCCTCAATGGGGTCCACTGGGGAATGCATAAGCAGTAAAGCATAATTGAACTGAGGGAAGTCTCACTTCTGAAAAATCTATGAATAGAAATACGAAGGAATACAATCAACATAACTCACAAGATAAGCATGTTCAGCTCCGTATCAGTTGGTGTGCAATTGCCTAGTATTGCCATAAACTACGAAGCGCAGTGCATGGTTTATCGGTCATAACAAAATGAGAACATGAACTACATACCACGATACACACGGCGCTTCCAATAGACAAGAGACCAAGCACCAAAAGAGTCAATTTCCTATGCTTGGAAACTGCATATGCCCGTGCCATTAACAGCCCTGGTGAGATATATAGATAAATTTTTGAGTGAGGAATTAGAGCCTTTGTCACCTTGTATTCCTGTAAGGGCTAGAATTTCAATACCAATATCAAAGTAAACCAAGGGGCTACAATGACTGTTTTGACATTAGATTTTGTGTTGAACATCTTGAGAGTCTTACTATACCCGGATCAATATGAGCTGTTTGAGATCCATGGCATAGAATTGTTCACCTTGATAGCTAGGGTTGGGAAACTGTCGGCTACCATTACTGACGTCAGGTTGATGACAGCTGCGTAGCGAGCGAAAATATAAAGGACTGATCCTAATTTCAACTTTTTCTTCCAAATATATTTTCTTTCATATTTGAGATTGAGGAATGTATCATATATAACAAGCGCTATGTGAAACAGTAAGACCAAAACAAAGATCATATAAAATTACCTCTGGACTTACCAAGGCTAGCAGTCAGGACATAGGTCACGGCCAAACTGTCCGGATCATAAATTTCTTCAAAATATAACAGTATAGAGTACTCACGAATCATTTACCTGCTGTATGAAGACTTGATTATTGCCTTGATAAGACATCTGGCAAGTGAATTTTCAGGGGGACTGGATTGTGCGTTGGAATGAGAGGCTGATAGGTGGAGGCATAATGTGCAAGCTTTATGAGAATAATCGCTGAAGGGAATAGATGTTAGTTTAACGAACTAAGATAGTATCTCTGGAAGTGTGGCTTGATGATCGATGATGGGTAGAGGTAGCAACGCGACAGAAGTCATTGATGACACATGATAACAAGTACTTGAAATAACCTCGCGAACAACGATCTTCCGTGTCGTGTCAGAACTCAGATATCCAACATAATCGACTTGAACCTTCTTCTGGATAACACTGTTCCAGGAATTCAAGCTAGGATTTTCTCAACGTGTATCGAGTCCTTCCCCTAACTCCCGACAAAACTGGTACATCGGACGATTTAAAAAGCTTAAACCGTCTGTTACCAACAAACCTGTGACGCTCAATCAGTAGCTATAGCTGTATACCTGTGTTCACTGGTCATTTCAACTCACCTCATCATAGTAGTTCGTCATCGATGTCATACGGAGTAAGCAAACAGACAGTTTCATCAATCGGTCGGCACATGACCACTTTGGTTTCGATGGAAAGATTTTTTTGAAAAGCTGTGCTCACATATTTTCCGAGGAGATGCCCTCAGCGACCATTAACACCATTGTTATGAAACTTACATTATAGTGAACCCATTTCTTGAAACCATGCCAGACGTTGATGAATTGGACAGTGTCTCTTGCACAATGTTAGCTCAGAAATGAAGAGGAAAAACGTGTACATTGTATTCAAAAAACCCATGATCTCACTATATCAATGCCACCGATGGCAGAATTCCCGAGAAAGCAGAAATGCGAGAAACGATATACATAACTTTTGGCTGTCTCGGTCAGCTTTAGAATAAGAAAACCTACTATTTCAAAGACATACAAGGTAACTCATCGCGCCTTTTGACCAACAAAACAGTGAACAATGATTTTTGATGGCTCAATTTTTTGATGAAGTGGCATTAGAACCTGATATATAGCAGGTCCCCAAACACTCCTCTAAATGGGGTGGCTTGCAGAGGATTTTTCAGCTATATAAATATCTGATGGAGTGATCAACTCACAGAAGCACCTCGCTACCCGGATCTACGCAATCACTAATAATAGTGGCAAGTGAGTGGGAACTCAAATCCCAATTCTGCTCAAGCGCTCATTACATAATTTAACCTTTTGCGTGTGACTGGTATGACATGTTAAGTCGAAACGGCTTCCAGTTCCCCAAGACATTTTGAACACGAGCGCACTATATAACTATGAAGAATTACCTGATCGAGCTAACCGTCGTACTTCTACTTCTTTCCGTCCTACGCAGCATATAGTCCGAACTCGAAGCGTCAACCTCCCTGAGCCAAGCCTGTGGTGCCGAAAGCCAGGCATTCTGAGGGCAAGATCGATTTCAAGGTCGATGCAAACTCTGCAACCGGTAGGACTCTGAAAATCTTGATTCCTGCTTTCACTCCTGCAGGCAGTTTCGCTCTTCGAAATCCCCCTCAGTCACACTCCACTCGTCAAGCATTGCTATTTGATTACTGGGTATGATCCCCACGAGATAAACCGTTATAACTCCCAGGCCGTACCTGGTTCGTGCTTGGCACTCCGCGTTTCTAACACAAGAGCCTAGTCGTGCTGTAGGCCTTGTTCAAGCTGTGCTCCTCCTTCCCCGTTTCCAATTTTCACGCCATTCCGCTATCAATTCATGATGTGTGTACTTCACCTATGGACCCTACTCCCAAAGAACCTTGGCACTCGTCCCACTTGCTCGTGGAAGAAGTCCGTGTGTACATCCACACGAAATACTGCGGTCCCGGTCCTCCTTTCCTCCGCGACGCGCTCACAACGGAGGAGACCACTTGGAGTACATTCTCAAAGCCCTTGCATACCTTTTTGGGTGCATATATGTGCAGCAGTCAATGGTGTGGCCAAGCAGGCTCTTGTTGTAATTACATATTAGCCAAAGGTTTCATACAACTCACACACTTTTCAACCACGTACCATATACTCATCAAGTAGGTTACATGATCCTGGGATGCGGATGCATATAATTTGGATATGGGTGCTGCTGTGAGAGATGACGGGAAGGTTATGGTAGGCATGCTGATCTGGTATCTACAGCAAGAACAACATAAGCTGTACAGGCACCAGCAGGTCCAGCATCAATCGCGTGCCGATGATACACGCAGCAGCTCCATCAGCATACGTGAATTCTTCTATCAAGGCACAACAGCCGACTTCCCGGTATACAGTCCAAAACTCCAATTCCACCTCCTTCTCGCTTGATCGCTTCGAAATGTGTTCCGACTCTGACACCTGTTGACATTGCATAGAATTTATTTCACAATAGATCAGTCCTTTTGTATTTTCCTGTCATTCTCCGGCTCTTCATCAGCGGTCTCCGATATGGTGCTTCCTCCCCGCTCATCTCCGTTCAACCTACGCCATGCACTCCACACGCATTTCCACATCGAAGTCTCAAACGCTAAAAACATAATCCTGACAACACAAAGTCCTTCTTCCAACATCCTCAAAAATTCGCAATCACACTCAGCTTAAGATATGTGACCAAGATATGAGGTCTCGCGCGTGTCATTGAGCTATGAAATGAAAACATTAAGACAGCTTATTGTGAACCCGAAAGATGCTAATATGACAGACAAACTCAATATTCCGCGCTAATTTTACAATTATCCTCGTGATATGAAATCAATGGCCTCGCATGGTATGTATATTGTGATTACCAGCACGCCCTCCATCTTACATCCAAGATATTTTGTCAGGATCTCAAGATGTTTTGAACGGACATGTCAATCCACCAAGTGAAGATGCTTCATTCAGATCGAGGCCTTCGACTCTTCAAGCTTCAAGATCATAATATGATATCATCCTCCGCACACCATAGTGTCTGTCGCTTGGGAAGCTGAGGATAGTATAAATAACGGAAATGAATAAAATACTAAACCTGAATCACCATTATCGTCCTGTTTCCTTTTTTTTTCTTGTGGGCTTTAAATGAATATCTTGTGAACAAATACCTGGCATGACCTTGAAATACTTGGTGGATCTAGGTTGAACATCAAGTGTAAACGGCAGAGATGCAGAGAGAAAAAGGGTCTCTCTACTTATTGAAGAGGTGGTCCCCCATCATCGGGGCTTCACGTAGTTTGTACCTAATACCTCGACTCCTCCAGCTTACGCTCCTATGTTCGATTCAAGCATTGTGTCAAGACGTGGGTCAAGACATTATGGTCGCGTTCTTGACAATCACTGGGAGACTCTAGGATATAAATACATTATATGGGCAGGTACAGTATGAGCGGATCCTCCTCGCTTCTTGACTGAGTGCGCCAGTCGGTTTGTACAGCGGATGTTCCTCAGCAGGTTCCGTTCTGGCGACAAGTCGGCAAAGTACATGTTGAAAAACTACAATGTTTCGAACATGAGGGTACTATTAAATTCTTGAAGATTCACCTGAACGAGTTATTTGTCGCGCTTTGAAACCCGTGAAGTTCTCGCCCTACGCTCCCTTCGAGATTAGAAGGCCGATTTGCGACGTCCATGGGCTCATGTTGTATCAATGGCGGGAGTGGTTCCGAGGACAAGGTTAGTGCAATGCTCGGTGGCATCGAACGAGTTGGTCGTCGCGGTTTGAAACCCATCGAGCCGTCGTCCGGCGCCGAGGGTACCACGCTGACTTGGGAGGGCCAAGGCTGCTGTACCGAGGGTCCGAGATGCCGATGACAAAGCTGGATAGGATCTGCCATTACGGGTACTTCGCGCCAAGACATTGATGCCCTGCGAACCCCATCCAGTAAATCGGCTCCCTGTTTCCATTTTACATCCGCTCGCACAACTGCGGGACAACCCTACGAGATACACCATAGACACCCTGTCTACGGTTATGAATTGGCACTCTGCTTCTTGAAGCTAGTTGTGCCACAGGCTTTGTTCTGGTTGCGGTCATCTTTCTCCTCCAATTTCATGACGTGCCGCCATCCACTCCCCACACGTGTACTTGTGCCATGGACGCTATATGGACATCTCCTTAGAACCCATCCCGCTCGCACAAGGAAGAGATCCGTCTGTACACCCAGACGAACTGCTGTCCAGACAACTTCCATGTTGTAGACGATTTGTTCACACCTGCACATCTGAGGGACCTCACCGGAGGTACATTCTCAACGTGTACAGTAGCAAGAACTTTGCACATGCGTACCTGGACAGCCCTTCATTCCAATTGCGTACTGGATTGCAAGTCGCCTCTTTGAGAAGGCTGGACACCATGTGCTGGTTAAGCAGCTCACTTGTCGAGGATACGGACGCATATATTCAACACATAGCGGCTGCTGTAAGGCATGAGGCGGAGGTTGTCGTGAAAATGTTCATGAGTAACCAGCCCCAACAGGAGCGTAACTAGTACCAGCACTCTCAGTACCAACATCAATCGCTGGGTGATTACACTCGCAGACGCTGCACCAACCTGGTTTATCTCACCCAGGTTCAACAGCCAGCTTCCAGCTATACAATCCAAAATGCCGATACCATTTCGTTTACAATGTGTGTCGACTCTGACACACTCTGACACGCAGTGACAATGTTTCTCACCCCTCCAGCTCTTTAAAAGCTTCCTTCCAGATTAACCTCTTCTTGAGCCACGCTCATCGCACTCGGTCCTCACATCGAGCTCTAGAATTCTGAAAACATTCTACCCTGACGACACCAAATCGGTTTTGAGTCATCCTCACAATGTCAGATCTACTGACAAGAAATTGAGACATTGAGGTAAAACGTCATTTAAGATATGAAATGCCCAGAATACTCCAAGATATCTAAGACAAATCTCAGATGAAAGATAAATGCATCATTTTTCAATGAAACCCATCGATGCTGATTATATTCCTATGAACATGTATACAAACACTTGTACATGTTCTCAACCTAAGTCCACACACACTCCACCGATAACCAACTTTACTCTTCCACATCAATTTCCTTATTGTCCCCATTCCACTCTAATTCAACCTCACACCAGGATGAAATCAGTATTATCTTTTCCTCAGTCGCATTCCCACTTAACGACTGAGCAGCCTGTCTAGCCTACTACACCAGTTAGTTGACAAGTATGTGGGAATTAGGGTTTTTCTACTTCATTAGATTGAGGATCGCTTTTCCTCTGGGCATCTAAGAAGTCCACGTTTAAATCTGGAATTTGTCACATGGTCAATTGATTTTACGATATTTCATGGTGATGTCGGATGTTACAGCTGGTCTTTCACACAATATTAATCATAAAGGGAAAATTGGGAGATGGAACAATAATGGTGTTTCATTTTTTTTGAATTTATTCGTCTTCTTTCGTTATGCTATATTCTTCCAACATTTATCTTTTATCTACCAGGTTGATATCTAAAAGACGATGACACAAGTGTTACGCGCAGTTACTTCAATTCAGTAGAAGGCCATGACAAGAATAATAACTCTTCATATGTGCAATTGACTGGTCATCTCAGAAAAATCCTTAGATTCTGAGCAATAAGTAGGATGAAAGGCAGGGACGCGTTATGGCCCCCCAGCCGTACACATAGTATGAACATTCATCAATTTCATGTGGTGGGGAAATTTTCAAAGGAGTAGTGCGAAGCCATGAGGTTGTCTTTTGGAATAGCTCTTTAGGATTCACTTTAGATATCTTAAAAATTTCATGCAACATCGACGCGCTTAACCTCGAGGGCTCATTTTCTTGCCGGCATATCTTTAAACTGAGTATGTGATTATGGGAATTTGGACCAGATATCTGCGCCGACACTCTTTCCAGGTCATGCCGGAGGACTCTTCGCGTACCTGTGACAGCCGCGGGCCGTCTTACGGAGACGATGTAACCTAAAGACTAGAATTCTGTGGGCAGTCGTGCGACTCGAGAAGCTACTTGCGCAGACTGTGGGACTTGACCTGAGCATGGGGGACTCGTCCATGCGCATGCTATACCAGCTATCTGCTAAGACACTCAACGGGTCATGTTCAAGGATTCGTCTCATTCCTGTGACAGCGGCGCTGTATCCTAAAGACTAGAATTTTGTAAGATTAGAGGTTGTGTGGATTGAGAACCTAGAAAATATCATAGACTGTGTGGGAATTGAGCCTGGGGGGTACCCATTCAGGCGCAAGCTCCACCAGCTATCTGCATCGACACCCTCAGGAAACCAGGTCGAGGCACTGGTTGCGTTCCTGCGAGGGCCAAGAAAGTCATGCGAAGGAAAACCTAAAGAATAATAAAATAACACTCGGACGTGTCACAAATGTCAATGAGCGTAGGCAATGGAAATGAGCAAAGTGTATGGAGCTTCCGGCGCCATTTTCAGGCTCTGGCGGTAGCTAAAGGTTTACACGTCTTGTGCGAAACATGTGTCCATGTAACATGTGTCCATGGTGTCCTAGACCCCGTTCTTAATTTGGGGGTACATTGCACCGCGCATGGTGCGGAGACAGAGGAAAATCCGAAGCTCGAGGTTCAAGCTCAAGAGTACAAGTTTAATACTGCATGAATCTAGGCCAGGCGTGGCGTGTGGAGTCGAGTCTCCCTGTTACTGAGTTCCCTAACGATGCCCAAGTTTCTGGAGGGATAGCTAGCCTGAGCAAAACAAGAACACGGTGTCCGAGAGAGAGAAGTGCCATCAATTCATGAGGATAAATGCCATCAATTCACCATGGTAAATGACATCAATTCATAGGGGTAATGCCATTTCACCAACGCGGGATTCACCGTGCTTTGGACAAACATAGGCATATATGAGAGGTGTGTCACGGAGGAGTGCAGGCCTTAGTAAGGGGAAACCTTGAGCGCCATCGAGGTACTTGACTTGGTTGGTAGGGAAGGTGATGGTAGCAGTGGTGAGACGTTCGGCAGCGTCCACACCAGAACTCGGGGTTAAAAGGTATAGTGGTTCCAATGAAGGCTGTGGGCTGATAATATTACTATGTGGACACGGATAGCGTGAGCCTATTATCAATGTGAAAGATTGTATGGGAGAGGAGATAACGCGTCCAAGGCCGTTGCAACTGGCACCAAGAGCGGAGGGAGAGCGTCTATAATGCAGAATCCTAGATCCGCCGATGTAATTGGTTCAAAGTGAGAATATAGATGCAGTTATTTTTCTGGGGGTTGGCACTTTCAGGTGAACTCAGGTTTCCAGACCTCGGGAGATTGGTGGAACGGCGTGGAAACCCCTGGAAAGATGGTGCCCAGCTCGGCAATCAGGTTTAGAGGCATGTATGAAGGAGTAATTCAATACTGTTGAAGATTATGACGGCAATCCGGCCGCACATAAACCGGATGACGGTGACTAAGATCCGCCGTAACGGATCTACGGGACCCGGGTGTAACGACACCCGGCTTAGGAATGAATGACGCATTGAAGGTACAAGCTTAGTACGCATATGAGTAATATTTATTTTCTACAACTATATATATAGCGAGTAGATAGATCTGAATGTAATAAGTTCTCGAAGAGATTAAACCTCATTAATATCCCTCGATCTACAGGTTATGGGCCCCGGCCGTAACTGATCAACTCTATTACACCCCACACCGTCTATTATGTCTATTACGTCGAACGCTTACAAGGTCGACCCATTGAACGGGGAGAACTATATTACATGGCGACGGCGCCTAGAATGGGTCTTAGAGGATCTAGATCTATGGGCGATAACCGACGGATCGGAGATGGAACCACAGCCGATAGACGCCAGGGCGCCTACCAAAGCAGAACAGACGGCGATCGCTGAATGGAAAAAGAAAGATAAAAAAGCGCAAAAGGAGATATGTCTTAGAATATCTGATGAGTATCTGGTATATATTGATCAGGATACTACTGCTACAAAGATATGGAGCAGACTGCACGGGATCTTCGAATCTAAAGCGGCGATCGGCATCGTTAATATCCGCCGGGAATTTTTCCGAACAATGGCCGTGGACGGCGCTAACATGGATGAGCACATCCGGAAGATGCGCGGACTATACCAACAACTGAATGCCAGGGGTCAATTAATTTCCGACGACGACTTCAGTAATACATTGCTGACTTCATTACCAGACACCTGGGCTACATTCATAACTACGATTAACGCAATCGGGATGGCGATCAACTCCGAAACTTTGATCGCCAGAATCCTGGATGAAGATCGATCACGGAGCACCGGTACTATTAAACAGACAGTGCTTAAGGCACAATACAACCCCGGTAACAGACGCAAGGGCGGAGATAGAGCACCCGGCCCTACCAAAGGGAATTGCCGGAATTGTGGCAAAAAGGGGCACTATATTAAAGATTGTTGGGTAAAAGGGGGCGGCAAAGAAGGCCAAGCACCCAAGTGGTTCAAGGAGCCGAAAGATCGGGACTCTGCCAAGCAATCTAAACAAGAAGATTTAGCTTTCATGGCCTATATTAAGGAGGTCACACCGGCGGCAATCTCGGCATCAGACTGGCTGGCCGACATGGCTGCAACAACGCACATCGCACGTAGCCGAAGTGATTTTATTACGTACACGGAGGAAAAGTCGGAAATCGATGGGATCGCACCAGGAAATTCCCTGACAACTCGAGGGCGAGGGACGATCACAATAGAATTCAAAATAAACGACAAAATCTATCCTACAAAATTGCACGATGTTAAGCATGCCCCAGACTCCCCCAATAATATTATTAGCATTGGGTGGCTAACCGATCACGGTCACACAGCTAAATTTACATCTTCAGGGGTCGAGTTCATTTCCGCCAAGGGCACTATATTTGCGATCGGACGGAAGCAAAACCGACTTTACAAGATGCACGTGATTACCAAATCTCCGGGTCAGGCACAGGATTTTGCAGCTGTAACCAAGGGGCGAACTTTAGATAAATGGCACCGGGTACTCGGCCATATTAATATCTATACTATCCAGGCACTACACAAGAATCAATTGGTCACAGGGCTAACGATCGACGACACACAAGCGCCGACTCAATGTATGGCATGTATTCAAGGCAAACGCCATGTGGAGCCATTCCCCAAGGAATCACATGAACAGGTCCAGGAGATCGGCGACCTCATGGTATCCGATGTGTGGGGCCTGGCTCAAGTAGAAGGTTCAGGGCACGAGCGCTATTTCTTTACATACACGGATTATAAAACCAGGTACACCAAAATCTATTTCGGGCCGACCAAAGATCTGGTCACAATTAATTTCCCACAATACAAGGAGTTCCTGGAGATACAAACCGGTAAAAAGATCAAAAGAATTAGGACTGACAATGGTGGAGAATATGTTAACAAAAAATTCCAAGATTATTGCGCACAAAATGGAATTATTATGGAAACTACAGCTCCATACTCACCGGCCCAGAACGGCATTGCCGAGTGGATCAATCGAACTCTATTGGAACACGCGCGTGCTATGATATTCGCTAAAGATTTACCCAAAATCTTATGGCCCGAGGCAGTGGCGTACTCAAACTATATTAAGAACAGGGTACCTACCTGGGCG
>QLPG01008240.1:0-20517 GCA_003314385.1 Gomphus sp. MG54 | reverse complement strand
TTCTTCTGTCCCAAGTCCTTTACCTGGGCCGACACTCTCGGCACTCTCCCGGGTATCCCCCTGTCCTAAATCGGTGGCACGCATGGGAAGTAGGGCGCAACGCACGAGCACGTTGAAGCCATGCCACTATTCCCAGCCTGCAGGACTTGGCCAATCCTCGGCCATCCTGGAGCCTGATACTAATGAGCCTTGTTTTCTTTCAAATCTTCCTCCTCAAGGCCTTTCCAACCTTCCTGGTGCCTCATAATACTACCTAATATTTCCATTATCCCTAATACAACTTCTATTATTCACCACCGAAGGTTTGGCCTGAAATTCAAGCTCCCCTCTCCAGGTAATTGGGCTGTAACCAGATTCAAGCCCAGAGCCAAGTTGCCGGTTTCTCCATAGAAACACACCAAATATTAGCCTGAGATAGCCCTGTCTCATACAAATATTATGGTGAGACACCAGAGTGACTCAACACTATCTCTGCCCTTAATCACATGCTCAAAACTGGTCTACAATGCCCTTTTTAATTACTAAATAAGGAAGGTAGCTCAAATTAGATCCAGAAACTTCTACAAGGTTCCAGCACCTTCTATGACCTTCTGTGCACAGACCACTAGTTTCTGGAGGACTTTCCCTATTAGGAAGGTGTAGAATTACATGCTTAGCTTACTAATCAGCCTGTAAATTAGTATAAAAAGGAGGCCTTCCTGCCCCCTTTGAAGCAATCAATTCATATCATCATCTTCATCACCTTTGTCAGCTAGACATTGTGACTCAGTAATTCTTAGTCAGCGGTTGATTGTCCTGCTACTAGGTTTACATAATATTAGTACCGTTGATTGTCCGGTATTAGTATCTTGGATTCAGCCTAAGTAGTTGATTGTCCTGCTTAGTAAACTGATTCTACAGAGTGAGATTGTTCTGTTGATTGTCCAGTTCAATTGCATCTCTACCCCTGAGGGTTTCTAATCAGTTGATTGTCCTGATTCAAGACTCTTTTGTCTCTTGAGATTACTTCACTGTAATTTCTGTCTCGGCCTCACCCTCATGTTAGAGTGCATTGACTGGGTAATCCGTTCAGTCCACTTACTTCCTCTTTCCTCTAAGCGTATTCCCTTTCATTGGAATATCTTTGGACCCCTAAGTGTCCTGAACCTACAGACTTTGATAGTCTCATTCATTGCTGCTAACAAACGCATCACCTTCTCGTCGTATTAGCTTGCTAGAGTTATTACACAGATTGTGACCAAGGTATAAATATTAAATTATTTCCGGAGTTGCGCTGCAGCAGGGTTTGAAACTCTTCTTCATCTTGCTTCACTTCACACAGTGCTTGACTGAAGTGTTATATCTTTAACACCAAGGTCTTTTCCAAAACAGCCCATTCCTCGATCCATTTCACTTCGGGACTTCCTGTCCTTGTATTATCCTCGGTCACAACTCCATTGTTTTATACTCGGCCACTCCTTATTGTCCTATCTTGAGTCATGATTCTATTATCCTATCCTTTATTGTTCTATCCCCGTTTTGCATTCCTTGTTCTAATTTTATTCATTGTGGACAATAACCACATGCTCTGCATACCTTGTTGTCCCACATTCCTTATTCCACATGTTGCTTCTTAACCTATATAAGTAGGACATGCATGTACATATTCCCTCATTATGGGTATCGACTAGGCTTAGGCCCTTCTACCTTCTTCTCCTCTGTAAAGTCCTCGACTAGGGCCGGCATCGTCAGCATCCCCCCAAGTATCTGTCTGTTGCAAATAGGTGGCATGCATGGCAAGTAGGGCACAATGCATGAGTACATTGAAGCCAACGCCACTACTCTTGGCCTGCAGGACTTGGCCATAGTCTGCTCAACCTTTCGCCAACACCCCTCGGCAGTACCAAAGTCTGTCAGTACCCGAAGCTTGACAGTCTTTGACCTTTCATAGTTTCAGCCATTGCAAGATCCATTTGGCTTGTCTTCTACCATTGTAAGACTGTTGGGTGATAAATATGTCCAAGAGATTTGACTAAAGTCTGGTAGGAAGAACACTTATCTTCACAGGTATATAGGTGGTGTTTGTGCAGACATTGCAAAACTCACATATGTAATCAATTTGTGAGGTTTCATCAGTGGTATAGTTGAGGATGTCATCCAAATAGACCATGGTACAGATATCCAATAGATCACCAAAAATGTCATTTATCAAATACTGAAAAGCTGCAGGGGTATAATATAAACCAAATGGCATAACAAGCCATTCAAAAGATCCATAATGAGTCATTGTTAGGTATTGGTACTGCCGATAGTGCTGATGGGAATCGGCCAAGTCCTTCAGACTGATTGAGGTGGCTTGGCTTCAATGTACTCATGCATTGTGCCCTGCTTTTCTGTGTGTGCCACTAATTTGGACAGAAGGAAGTGCCGAGAATGTCGGCGCAAGTAAAAGACTTCAGATAGGAGAAGGGAAGACCCGAGGACATAAACCAAGTCAATATTCAGAGTGAAGAACTATCTACATACATTCACTACTTATATAGGTTAAGAAGTGAGATGTGGAATAAAGAATGGAGAACAATAAGGTATGCAGAGCATGTAGAGGTATTGTCCACAATGATCAAAAATAGAATAAGGAATGTAGACGATAATAAAACAATGAAAATAAGATAAAGAAATGTGGCCAAGAATAGAATAATGGAAAATGACCAAATATAAAACAATAGGGTTGTAGCCAAGGATAAAACAATAAAGAAATGTCCTGAAATAAGATGGGCCAAGAAATGAAGAATAAACAGGGTGGGGATTAATGGATAATGAGTGGAGAAGAGTGGATGAAGGATGGGAATGGGGAATATAGGTGATGAATGTGCCAAGCTGAGACCAATGTACCAAGTGACATATGTGTGGATTGGTCATTGTGTGTGGAATTAGACTGATCATTTGGTTGGCACTGCCAAGTTACCAGGTAGTCAGTACATGTCAAGCTTTGGGTACTGGTGGACTTTGGGACTGCCAAAGGGTCAGGCAGACAATGGCCATGTCCTGCACGCCAAGAGTAGTGGCATTGGCTTCAACATACTCGTGCATTGTGCCCTACTTGCCATGCATGCCACCAATTTGCAACAGACAGATACTCGGGAGGATGCTGGTGATGCCAGCCCAAGTCAAAGACTTAACAGAGGGGAAGAAGGTAGAAGGGCTAAGCCTAGTCAATACCCAGAATGAGGAAATATGTACATGCATGTCCTACTTATATAGGTTAAGAAGCAACATGTGGAATAAGGAATGTGGAACAATAAGATATGCAGAGCATGTGATTATTATCCACAATGAGTAAAATTAGAATGAAGGAATGTAAAACAGGGATAGATCAATGAAAATAGAATAATAGGATCGTGGCCAAGGATAGGACAATTGTCAAGATTCGGTGACGCCGAGATATCGGTTAAGTCTTGCAAACCGTTACGGGGTGGCTAGGCTTCAACGTGCTCTTGCATTGTGCCCTGCTCTTCCGTGCGTGCCACTAATTTGGATAGCGAGAGGAGCCTTGAGGGGATGCCGAGGGCGTCGGCTCGAGCAAAGGACTTTAGAAATAGAGAGCGGACAAAGGGGTGTGAATCAATTGATATTCTGAGTGAAGAACTATCTACATACATCCCGCTACTTTTATAGTTAAGAAGCAAGATGTGGAACAGGGTGGCGTAAGGAATGGAAACAATAAGGTATGAGGCAACCACATGGAGGCATTGTCCACAGTGGTCAGAAATAGAATAAGGAATGTAGGCGGTATTAGAATAATAGAGTATGGCTGAAAATAAGATAATGAAATAGTGGGCAGGAAAAGAACAATAGAGGATGGCCTAAGATAAAACAATGGCAAAGGCCAGGACAATGAGTGGCCGTCATGTTGTTCGGAGGAAATGGGTAAAGGAGTGGATAGGGGGGTGAAGGAACAATGAAAGGGGGTGTACGAGGGGAGTGGTCCATACAATGTACCGGGTGTGCTGAGCCGAGGTCGCGCAGTGGTGCGAGATAATGCGGGTGAGGGCCGGTTGGTCGGTATTCCCGAGTGAATCGGTACTCGGTGTTGCAGGCTTGACAACAATAGGGAGTGGCCAATTGTAACACAAGGGGGTTGTAGCCGAAGTTAAGATAAGGATAAGATGTCCCAAGGTAAGACAGGTTGGGGGATGAGGATGTCAAGTACACGTACCGAGGACCATCCACTCAGCAATGCCAACCGAGTGACCATCCTATATCCACAAACAAGTGTCCACACTGCATGCACAACACTTGGTACACCGGTCTCGGCTTGGTACATCCACCATCCACACTCCTTGTCCTCACCCTTCGGTCCGTCTCATCTCGGGACTTCCTGCCCTTGTGTTATCCTTGGTTACAACCATTGTTTTATAGTCGGCCACCCCCTATTGTCCTATCTTGGGTCATGATTCTATTATCCTATCCTTTATTGTTCTATCCTTGTTTTGCATTTTTTCATTCTAATTTTACTCGTTGTGGACAATAACCACATGCTCTGCATACCTTGTTGTCTCACATTCCCTATTCCACATGTCGCTTCTTAACCTATATAAGTAGGACATGCATGTACATATTTTCTCATTCTGGGTATCGACTAGGCTTAGGCCCTTCCACCTTCTTCCCCTCTGTAAAGTCCTCGACTTGGGCCGGCATTACCAGCATCCTCCTGAGTACCTGTCTGTTGCAAATCAGTGGCATGCATGGCAGGTAGAGCGCAATGCATGAGTACGTTGAAGCCAATGCCACTACTCTTGGCCTGCAGGACTTGGACATTGTCCACCCGACAACCCTCGGCAGTACCGAAGTCCATCAGTACCCAAAGCTTGATAGAGGATTAGAACAGGTAGGATTACTGGGTTGATGAGTAGGATAAAGTGGATAAGGGATGGGGATGAGAAATGGGAATGAGGGATGTGCTGAACTGGGGATGATGTATTAAGTATGTTGCTTGGTCACTGGCTGGGTACATGTTGAGTACTGCCAAACTACCAGGCCTCGATATGTGCTCTTGACAGTATCCCCCCCTTAGTGGCTGAACCCATGAAGCCAGTAGTTAGAGATTGAAACTTAGGGTTTTGGATGCCTAAATGTGACATCACATGAAGGTTTGGATCTGGTGCCCAGAACATGTCTTTCTTGACCCAATCACCACTTTCTATCAAAACATGGGATATGAGACAGATGAAGACAAAAAAAGGATTGCCGCAATAAATGAGGAGTGGGTCTAGCAACAGCAGAAATGCAAGGCAGTACAGGCTATGTGGGCTGCCAAAGAGACGGCTGAAGCTGCACTGGCTGCCAAAGAGGTGGCCAAAACTGAGGCCGATGTGAAGGAGGAGGAGGAGGAGGAGTACGAGAGAGAACAGAAGGAGGATGAGGAGGCCATGGTTAAAATGGTCCTGATGCAAAAGGCCACCGAAGAGAGGCAAGTGGAGGCAGCTGGGAAGGATGATGGGAGGCAGGCCATTGAAACAGAGGTAGTGGATGCTGCAGGAGACCCACAGGGGGTTGGTGTGACCATTCAGGCAACCGACATCTCGTGGGTGTGCCAGGAGGCTTGAAATGAATCTGCTGAAATGACCGAACCAGCCGGGGCAGAGACCCCTGAACAGTCGGTCAGGGAGGAGTACACCCAGGGTGCAGGGGTACCAGTTGCGATGCCCAAAGTCTAAGGTGTCACAATCGTAGGGGGTTCTAGGACTCTGGTAGTCCTGAGGGTTCCACACAAGAGGGGTAGGAGCACAGAGATGGGGCCCAGTTTGGGGCCAGGAGCAAGAGGACGGGGAAAGAGTGAGAGGCTAAGGGGGCCCCAGGTGAGTGATAGTGTGATGGCAGGGAAGGTCTAATAAGACTGATAACTGACACACAGAGCAACAAGTGCCTTTGGGGCTTGTCAATATGGATGCTAAAGACATGTATATAACAAAGTAATTACTAACCTTTGGGGCTTGTCAATATGGATGCTAAAGACAAGGCCCAAAGGTGCGCAATGGTGCATCGGTATGGGCGCTTATTTTAAGCGCCAGAGATCACACATGCAAAAGAGAAAAGCGCAAAAGAGAACCAAAGCTGCAAGTGCAAAACACAAATGCAGGGGAATAAAATCATGACCCAACATAGTGTTCCCTTTATCATTGTATATTTTTTTTGACTTAGTCCAACAGGAAAACAACAAGCTGACCGGGAAGTGGTTGCCATCCCTTCGTCCTCCTTGTAAAGCATGCAAGGGACGTCGGGATGACTGTGAGGTGCCAAGGGTAGGGGCTGCTTGTGGAATGTGTAACTTCCGCAAGGTCAAGTGCAGCCTGGCCATGCTGCGAGTATCCTGGGCAAAAAGCTGGCCATTCATTGTGGATGACAACGAGGATGAAGAGGAGAGTGGACAGGAAAGTGAGGATCAGATTGAGGAAGTAGAGGAGCCGCCAAGCAAGAGGCCGAGGTGAGCCTGCACCATACAACTGAGTGGGAGGATGCCTGTGGTCCAAGTCCCATGGGCCGAATCATCAGGAGGAAGGTGGGTGGTGGAGCTGCTAGAGGCACTCCTGAGGGACCAGGAGAGGATGATTAGCATCCTGCTTCTTATGGCAGAGAGGGGTCCAGAGGGTTCCAAGAATGTGGGAGATTTGGGAAGGGATGAACTGGAGGATGATGAGGAAGAACAGATGGGTGAGGAGGGAGCAGAAGGAGAGGGATGATGGTAATGAGGATGGGACTTTAAAATAGTTAATAAAAAAAATTTTTTTTGATGAGTGAAAAAAAAAAAGAGTAAAATAAAGGAAGGAAGATCAAGTCAAATGTGCCGAGGTGTTCGGCAGGTTTGGTTGTGGTAAATTGAAGAGAGGAAGAGGGTGATGGGTGGACTAAAAGAGAGGTCGGAGGTGAGTGTTTTCGTGATGTCGGGATGATTGTGAAGGGAATTTGTGATGGTATATGGGTGGGACTGAGGAAAATGGAGGAGTAAAGGATGGGATGGGGAGTGGGGAGACAGAATGGAGGGGGTTTGCAGGAAAGGGATGTCTTTGGGAGGGGGAATTGCATAGTTCAGAGTATTCCTAGCTAGTAACCACCCCCCGTTTTTAGGTAGACATCCCAATGTCTACCAAAGGTGTTGGCCTCTAGCCAACACGAGTGGAGAAAACTCGTAAGGCATATAATGTGCATATATGGAGTGAATGAATAAGAACGGATGGGGACAGATGGAAGGGACCTTGGCTGAACGTGCCAAATGACGACACTGACTGAGAGGTCCTAGCCAAAAACTTGCCAGCCGTTCTGGTATACAAGCGTACACAAGGCAGTTGCATTGACTAGGGCTATTGGCAAAGCTTCCAGTGATGGAACAGGATCCTGGGTGAGGATTTTAGAACAGTGGCAAGAGCCAACTGGACCAAGGCCATCGGGATGCACCTAAAAATGTTAGTGGCTTGACAGAATGTAATATTGCTCAATACCCTGTTAATCAACGGATTATAGCAGGTCAGTGAGTTGTGACCGAATATTGCCAACTAACAGATATTGTGACATGACTGATGGATGGGTGGACTGAAATTGTCCAGACAGAAGATCTAGTAACATGTTTATGTGTTCAGTAATAACCGAATCTTTTGCAGTACTGGATCAGAAAATTCCAAATGAAAATGAAGTAAAAAGGGTAGTTGTGAACAAATCTGATTCTATCAGGCATGTAAGATGGGTTGCCGAGAACATTTGGTACCCAAGTCAGATGATGGAACAAAAAATAAAAAATGAGGAGGAGAGGGAGATGTATCAGCATTGATCTGAGCCTCACTACTGGCATCTGCCAAGTCAATGCAACTCTCAGTGTGCTTAGAGGCCAATTGGATGGTGATCTAGTTCTCGGTTGCTGTTGCTGAGTCTTCAGCTTTAGCATCTGGAGTACCAGGTGCCTGGGGGACGGGGTTGGGAGTAGTAGTTGCACGGGTTTTGGTTGGTTTGGGGCACCTGGAAATTTTGTGGTTTTTTGCAGCACAAAAAAGACACAGGTTGTTGATTATGTGTCTCTGTCATTCGATTGGGAGGAGCTTGCCATCCTTGCCGAGGATTTTGGTGTAATTGGGTTGATTTGGCTGGAATTGTTTACTGCCCTTGTTTTTTGACATATTTGTATTGCTGCTATTATTTCATGAGATCATAATCGTAAGCAAGGCATGGGAAGTAGTGTGATTCTGGGTATACTGTCAAGCTTCGGGTACTGGCAGACTTCGGAACTGCCAAAGGGTTGGGCAGACAATGGCCAAGTCCTGCAGGCCAAGAGTAGTGGCATTGGCTTCAACATACTCGTGCATTATGCCCTACTTGCCATGCATGCCACCAATTTGCAACAGACAGATACTTGGGAGGATGCTGGTGATGCCGGCCCAAGTCGAGGACTTAACAGAGGGGAAGAAGGTAGAAGGGCCTAAGCCTAGTCAATACCCAGAATGAGGAAATATGTACATGCATGTCCTACTTATATAGGTTAAGAAGTGACATTTGGAATAAGGAATTTGGAACAATAAGGTATGCAGAGCATGTGGTTATTGCCCACAATGAGTAAAATTAGAATGAAGGAATGTAAAACGGGTATAGATCAATGAAAATAGAATAATAGGATCATGACCAAGGATAGGACAATAGAGAGTGGCCGATTGTGTCAAGTACACATACCGAGGTTCCGGTTATTCAGCAGTGCTGACCAAGCAGCCATTCTATGTCCACATACAAGTGTCCATGCCACATGCATGACACTTGGTATGCTGTTCTAGGCTCGGCACGTTCCACCACACCATTTGCCCGTTCCTTGATCCGCTTCACCTCGGGACTTCCTGTCCTTGTTCTATCTTCATGTGCAGCCCTTGTTTTATAGTAATGCACTCTCTATTGTCCTGTCCTTGACCCATTCCCTATCATCCTATCATTTATTGTTTTATCCCAGTTTACATTCCTTGTTCTAAATTTACTCATTGTGGACAATAACCGCATGCTCTGCATACCTTGTTGTTCCACATTCCTTATTCCACATGTCGCTTCTTAACCTATATAAGTAGGACATGCATGTACATATCTCCTCATTCTGGATATCGACTAGGCTTAGGCCCTTCTACCTTCTTCCCCTCTGTTAAGTCCTCGACTCGGGCTGGCATCACCAGCATCCTCTCGAGTATCTGTCTGTTGCAAATTGGTGGCATGCATGGCAAGTAGGGCACAACGCACGAGTATGTTGAAGCCAACACCACTACTCTTGGCCTGCAGGACTTGGCCATAGTCCGCCTGACCTTTTGACAGCACCCCTCGGCAGTACCAAAGTCCATCAGTACCTGAAGCTTGTATGAACCAGATCTTGGAGACAGCAATAAGGTCATATGTCAATCCAGCTTGTAATAATTGGTCCAATCTATTACACCCCAGGGTTGAGAATCCATGTTCTCCATTAAGGAAAGACCCCTCCAGTTCTACAAGACATGCCTGTTATAGGCAATGAGACCATCAGCACTTATCAATCGACAATCACCCCAGAAAACAGTCAAGAAGCTCCCACAGTAATGTCCATCTTAATTACTGCCCCGATTAAGCTTAGGACCTCGAGGGCTTGGTCCTAGTGGAGGGATACTGTTATGGCCCATGCTGCCAATAAACCCACATTAATCCCCACAACCACCCACACCATTTCTGGGACCTTTCCAACCGATCAAAGCCTGAACAACTGCTTTCCAAATTCCATGGTATCAACCTGAGGTTCTGCATTCCCAAACCTCCGAAGATTCTGAAGCCAAGGTTCTGCTCCTTTGATAAACAATGTGCAAGATCATCGCGTACCTCACTCCCTTGTTCTTCATTCTGTATTGCCCCTTGTACTCTTTCCCCCCCCCCCTTGTCTTTACTTGGCAAAAGTTAGTACAAAGGACTAGATACATGTATATAAGACACCAGTCAACTGGACTATTCACCAGTACAAATATCGACTTAATTCTGTGTCGTAGTTTCTGATTCAGTTCTGGTAAACTTTCCAACTTTCCGAAATTAGAGACAGATGATCAAGGAGGGCACAACACATAAGTTGAATCCAAGTCCCTGCAACCTCATACCACTCGAACCACCTAATACCGTAAACAGTCTTAGTCCCCCCAGTGCTTCCCATCTTTCCACCCCTTTTCCGATTCCATCTGTGAACCTGTGACCTCTAGTCCCTCCATCTCTGGAGTACAAAACCCTCTTTTGGAAACCATTTGGAACCTCCGGTAACCCTTCTAGAAGTATCTAGCTAAGTGCCGACACACAGATTTAACAGCAATGATACTTGTTGGTGTATTGACCAGCTCAAGACTGATCTTTAACTAATTACCTAAGAACTGTACATATAGTCTGGCAGAGTAGCAGAGTCTAATAACAAGTAATAGAGAAAGGAGTAGAGAAATCATGACACTATTCTCCAAGACCCATTTCAAGACACCATATATTAAGAGAGGGTGATGTCAGGGTATGTTTGAGCTTTTCCCCATTTATGTGTTCTCCATTCTACATCTCTGGTTATCTAATAAACACCAAAGTAGGGCATAGGGTTGTCACTGGTGTAATAGTTACTCCTTAGCTTAATCTCCTAGGATGAACACTACACCAGGTAAGCTTTACATATACTTATTGTTAGTAGACCCGATATCAACTAAGGATTACTGCTATACCAGGTGGAATATTCCCTTTCAGCTCATAAACATTGGAGTATCTTGTTGTTGTTACCTTGTCAATAGTTTCCCTTACACATAAAGTACCAGTGTTATATATGCAGAAAAAGAATGGCTTCCTATAACTCTGTGTAGACTTTCACAGTCTTAACAGAATAATAAAAAAAGGACCATTTTTCACTCCCAATGATACAGATCTCTTAGATGCACCCAATAAAGCTTGCATTTATATGATGATTGACCTCAAACATGCATACTACCTTGTTTGAATCACAGAAGGGGATAAATGGAAAACAGCTTTCATGAATACATGTACTGTCAAGAGCACATACCAAGGCCCAGTAGTTCAGCAGTACCGACCATGTATCCAACTGGTGACCAAGCAACATACTTAATACACCATCCCTGGTTCGGCACATCCCTCGTTCCCATTTCTCATCCCCATCCCTTATTCACTTTATCCTACTCACCAACCCAGTAATCCTACCCATTCTAATCCTCATCCCCCAACCCATCTTACCTCAGGACATCTTATCCTTGTCTTAACTTCAGCTACGACTCCCTTGTGTTACAATATCTCTGTCTGTCCATCTGCTTGAGGATGATAGGCAGTGGTGAGACTACATTGAATATTCATCTGCTTGCACAATTCCTTCCAAAAACTGCTTGTCCACCAGGAATCCCTGTCAGAAATGACCTGTCTAGGAAGTCCATAATGTGTGACAATATTCTTAAAGAATAACTGTGCAGTTCCTTCTTCATCTACAGTGCTATTGGTGGGAATGAAGGTTGCATACTTGGTAAGCTTATCCACAATAACTAAGATGGTATCATAACCATTACTCTGAGGAAGTTCAGTTATGAAATCCATTGTCACTGTTTCAAAAGGCCTGCCTGGGATAGGCAAAGGCTGTAACAAACCAAACCAATGGGAGCATGTTTCCTAGGTTTTGCCTTTTGACAAATGTCACAGCTCACAACAAATTTCTTGACATCTCTACTCATTTTGGGCCAATAATAAGTAGGAGCTAATTTGTTATAAGTTCTATGATATCCACAGTGAGCACCCTCAATGATTTTATCATGAACTTCACTGAGTAATTTGGCTTGTTCACTGGAGGGAACATATAACCTGTGATTGCCATTCCAATCTTCAAAGTAGAGGAGGCCATTATCATCCTCAAAGAATAGAGGTTGCTTGGGTGTAACCCAGTTAGATTTTTGCCTCAATTCTTTTATGACTCTACTGAAGTATGGGTCTTTTGAATAAGCTTTGGCAAACCCTTGAGTTTCTTCTGGAGAAAGACTGATGACTAAATTATAATTCCTGGCAGTGATGAATGGCACAGTCAAGGAATCTCCCAAGTCAGAGTCAGTTTCAAGGAGGGCACAACACATAAGTTGAAGCCAAGTCCTTGCAACCTTGTACCACTCAAACCACCTAATACCGTGAACAGTCTTAGTCCCCCCAGTGCTTCCCGTCTTTCTGCCCCTTTTCTGATTCCATCTGTAAACCTGTGACCTCTAGTCCCTCGGTCTCTGGAGTATGAAACCCCCTTTCGGAAACTATTCAGAACCTCTGGTAACCCTTCCGGAAGCCTCTAGCTAAGAGCCAACATGTGGATTTAACAGTATATTCATACTCACACTCCTGATCATCATAAAGCATGAGACCTATCATGCATTCACAAGCCCTACAGACAATCACCCAGGTGTCTGCCCACCATGCATCCATCCTCTGAGAACTGTCCACCCCCAGACTAAGTTTCCAGATGCCTCAGACTGCAGTACACCCTCTGGAACCTTCATCTGACTCTGGACTCTTGAGCACAGATCAACACCTGCATTCGAATATGACCAATCCCTTCCTTGTAAACCACCCCCTGGCAACTCAACAATCATCACCCTCAGAGATGCCTTCCAGTTCAGGACCATCCTCAGCAACACCATCAACTTCATTGGCACCACCCCCTTTCACATCTCCCCCCTACGTACCACCACCCTTCGCACCTCCACTTGTACGACCACCTGTCGCACCACTGCCCATTGCACCACCACCCATTGCACCACCGCCCATTGCACCACCGCCCGTCGCACCACCGCCCGTTGCACCACCACTCGTTGCACTACCACCTGTTGTACCTCTGCCTGCTGCCATACCCCCTGTTGTCCAGCCCCATGTCGCATCACCCACCATAGCACTGCTGCCTCTTGCACACTCAGGAGGAGCCCCCACCTTAGGACCTAATGTTGTGCCCGATCTTACTCAGGCCCTCATTATGCTGGCAAGCAACTTGGCCAGCCCCAGAAGATCAGCCCCCCATGCCGCCAATGTCTAGGATCTGGATACCTTTGACGGATCCGATTCGAGGAAACTACAAGCCTTCTTAGTGCAGTGTAGTCTGAACTTCTGTGACCGCCCTGATGCTTTCAACACTCACAGTGCCAAGGTAACCTATGTACTGTTGTACCTGACTGGTACTGCCCTGGACTGGTTTGAACCAGCCCTTTCCACCCCCGACGAGCCAGACTGGCTCTATGACTATGCAGAGTTCATTAATGAACTCAAAACCAACTTTGGCCCCCACACCCCAGAGGGAGAGGCCGAAGCAGACCTCGAGAACCTCTGCATGTGCAATAACCAGCGCATCACAAAATATGTAGTTGAATTCAATTGACTAGCCACCTATGTCCACTAGGGCGATGCCACACTTCATTGCCAGTTCTACAATGGACTGCCCAGCAGGATCAAGGACAAGATTTCCAGAGTAGGGAAACCCCACTCCCTGCTCCAACTCCACCTCCTGTCCCAATCTATTGATGCCTGCTACTGGGAGTGACGATCAGAAATCACCAGAGAGCCTCCTCTACCCAGAACTTTGACTTCCCCTACGACAGAGGGAGGACCCCCATGACCACATATTTGGCCCCTAATATAGGCAATAAGATAGCCAATCCAGGCCAACCCATGACCCCATCCAGTGGCAGTGGGACTACCATGGATCTTTTGTCCAAAATTGGAAAAGATGGAAAACTTACACCACAAGAACTGCAATGCTGCTTCAAACAAAACCTCTTCTGTGGCAGATCAGGCCACACAGCCAAGGGGTGCCCAAGATCCACCACCACAGTCACCAAAGGGCATGCAGCCTCCGTGACAGAGGAGATTGAAGAAGAGTCCAAAGCCTCGGATGCTTTAGAAACCAAGGAATAAGAAGCAAGTCCCCCAACTCCAGCACTAGTTGTTCACCTTGAACATCAACTGTACCCAGGGAGTAAAACAAACAATGTGTCCAACCTTTTCAGGAATATGACCACCTGTGACCAATCATCAAAAAGATTTTGACCTGTTTCCTTGGAAACCACTCTGACCCTCCAAACTCTGTCAGAATTCTAGTTGCCAGGACACCTGCTATGATCCATCAATTGACAGGGCATTGAGTACTACTCATTTAGATTTTCATCCCAACTGATTCTTGGTACCATGGAGCCAGCAGTTTTCACTCAGCACTCAACCCAACCCTCCAAAAATCTCTGCTCAGGAAGAACCCTGACCATCGCAGAATCCATACTATCCCTTAGACAAAATGGTACCATGTGTAGATTCTCTCTTAGATTAGAACATTTGATAACATGTTGATATGAACTGAATTATTGACACAGTTCAAACCAAGACTTGAATTGCAGGACATTCTCTGAATTCCGTTAACACCACTACTATCCAGGCAGTGAACCGGTGACTGGCCACCATGACCACCATGACCACCATGACCATCACAACTCTGACCACAGAAACTAGGTCTCCCATAGCATCCGCTACTTCTGTTTCAATGGCCTGCCTCCCATCATCCTTCCCAGCCACCTCCACTTGCCTCTCTTTGGTGGCCTTTTGTATCAGGATCACTTTAACCACAGCCTCCTCATCCTCCTTATGTTTTCTCTCATTTTCCTCCTCCTGCTGCTTCTTTGCATCAGCCTTGGCTTTGGCCGCCTCTTTGGCAGCCTGTGCAGCTTCTGCTACCTCTTTGGCAGCCTGCACAGCCTCTGCCACCTCACGGTCCCACTGTTGCTGGACCCACTGCTCCTGCATTGTAGCAATCCTTTTGTCATCTTCATCCATCTGATATCTCATGTTTTAATGGAAAGAGGTGATTGGGTCATTGATTAAAGAAAGACACGTTATGGGCATCATATCCAAACCTTCACGTGATGTCATGTTTAGACGTCCAAAACCCTAAATTTCAATCTCCAACTACTGGCTTCATGGGTTCAGCCGCTAAGGGGGGGATACTGTCAAGTGCATATACCGAGGCCAGGTAGTTTGGCAGTGCTGACCAAGTACCCAGCCGGTGACCAAGCAACATACTTAATACACTGTCCCTGGCTTGGCACATACCTTTTTCCCATTCCTCATCCCCATTCCTTATCCACCTTATTCTACTTACTGATCCAATAATCCCACCCATTCCACTCCTCATCCCCCGACCTGTTCTTACCTTGGGACATCTTATCCTTGTCTTATCTTCAGCTACTACCCCCTTGTTTTATAATTGGTTACTCCCTATTGTCCTATCCTTGGCCACATTCCTATTATTCTATTTTCATTGTCCCATCCCCATTTACATTCCTTCATTCTAATTATACTCATTGTGGACAATACCCACATGCCCTGCATACCTTATTGTTCCACATTCCTTATTCCACATGTTGCTTCTTAACCTATATAAGTAGGACATGCATGTACATATCTCCTCATTCTGGGTATCAACTAGGCTTAGGCCCTTCTACCTTCTTCCCCTCTGTTAAGTCCTCGACTTGGGCCAGCATCAGCAGCATCCTCTCGAGTATCCATCTGTTGCAAATTGGTGGCATGCATGGCAAGTAGGGCACAATTCACGAGTATGTTGAAGCCAATGCCACTACTCTTGGCCTGCATGACTTGGCCATTGTCTGCCCAACCCTTCGGCAGTCCCGAAGTCTGCCAGTACCCGAAGCTTGACAATATGCCACACCTGCACGTATGGCACACACAGTGCATGTGACTCATGCATGTCATATGTATATGTGTGCAGCACGTGCATGTCATATGTCCACATGTGACACTGGGTTGGGCTGGGTTGTGGGTGCTCTTGGCTTGACCTGCACCCACACCCAAGGACACCTGACCTGGTGACCCATGTGGGTTGGCCCAACCCATGCCATTTCCTACCCATGACTGGGTCTCTCATGACTGGTCAAGGTATGAAATATTGATATTATGTAAGTCATGCTTCTGGGCTGACCTTTTTATGTAATATGTATTATATAAGCCCAAGGATTTGTTGTGCATTGTAGACTGAGAACTTGAGCCAGGATTTTGGTACCACTTTCATAGATTAGATAAATTGACACTGAGGTTGTTATACATTATGGGTCCACACTTTGATAAGCAAAAATATTGATGTTTTTATGGGTTTCAATAGGCTCAATCCTTTTGATAATTAAGAGTTAATTACTAGAGATAATGTTTTGGAACCTAGACAAGACCTTGGTGTTAAAGATATAACACTTCCGTCAAGCACTGTGTGAAGTGAAGCAAGACAAAGAAGAGTTTCAAACCCTGCTGCAGCACAACTCTGGAAATAATTTAATAATTATACTTTGGTCACAAACTGTGTAATAACTCTAGCAAGCTAATATGATGAGTAAGTGATGTGTTTTTTTTAGCAGCAATGAATGAGACTATCAAAGTCTGTAGGTTCAGGACACTTAGGAGTCCAGAGATATTCCAATGAAAGGGAATGCGCTTAGAGGAAAGAGGAAGTAAGTGGAATGAACGGATAACCCAATCAAAGCACTCTAAAATGAAGATGAGGCTGAGACAGAAATTACAGTAAAGTAATCTCAAGAGACAAAAGAGTCTTTAATCAGGACTATCACTGATTAGAAACTCTCAGGGTAGAATGCAATTGAACTAGACTATCAACAGCTGACTAAGAATACTCACAATGTCACACTGACAAGTGGGAAGGAGATTATTGATTTGATTGCTTCAAAGGAGGGCAGGAAGGCCTCCTTTTATACTAATTTACAGGATGATTAGTAAGCTAAAGTATCTCCTAACTATTTATGGTACAAGCCATAGGATCAGGGCAATAAATGGGGATTGTAGACTGGTTTTTGGCATGTGATTAAGGGCAGAGGCAGTGCAGGCACAGCCTAGTAGGGAATGGCACAGATCACCCATGGGTCAAATGTGGGTGACCCACACCTAACCTATGAGGAACCCAAACCCATCAACCCATGGGTTTTTTCCCATGAGTCAATGGGTGTCAGGTGCATGCTGCACTCACATGCATGTGGTGTGTGTGTGTTCATGTTGGTGTATAAATTGCATTCATGGTATTGCATGCACATTTGTGGCATGTTAAGCTTCGGGTACTGACGGACTTCGGTACTGCCGAGGGGTGTTGTCGAAAGGTCGGGCGGACTATGGCCAAGTCCTGCAGGCCAAGAGTAGTGGCATTGGCTTCAACATACTCGTGTGTTGCACCCTACTTGCCGTGCATGCCACTGGTTTTGCGACAGACAGATACTTGGGAGGATGCTGATGATGCCGGCCCAAGTCGAGGACTTTACAGAGGAGAAGAAGGTAGAAGGGCCTAAGCCTAGTTGATACCCAGAATGAGGAAATATGTACATGCATGTCCTACTTATATAGGTTAAGAAGCGACATGTGGAATAAGGAATGTGAGACAACAAGGTATGCAGAGCATGTGGTTATTGTCCACAATGGATAAATTTAGAATGAAGGGATGCAAGATGGGGATAAAACAATAAGGGATAAGATAATAGAGATGTAGTCAAGGATAGGACAATAGAGAGTGGCCAAGTATAAAACAATGGAGTCGTGACCGGGGATAATACAAGGACAGGAGGTCCCAAGGGGAGATGGACTGAAGGGTGAAGACAGGGAGTGTGGATGGTGGACATGCCGAGCCAAGACTGGCGTACCAAGTGTTATGCATGCGGCATGGACACTTGGTCATGAATATAGGATGGTTGCTCAGTCAGCAATGCTGAATAGATGGGTCTCGGTACGTGTACTTGACATGGCATCACATTCTTATTGGCATCTGTGCATATGCATATGTCATGTTTATGTTGGAGTTGACACCATGGGTTGGCCCCAGGTCACAGGTGCTCTGAGCTTGACCTGTACTCAAACCCAAGGACACCTGACCTGGTGACCCATGTGGGTTGGCATAACCCTTGCATTTCCCTACAACTTAGTGTCTCACCATAATATTTGTATGAGACAGGGGTGTCTTAGGCTAATATTTGGTGTGTTTCCATGGAGAAACTGGCACCTTGGCCCTGGGCTTGAATCTGGCTAGAGCCCAATGTTTTGGAAAGCTGAGTTTGAATTTCAGGCCAAACCTTGGTTGGTGAGCAATAGAAGTTGTATTAAGGACAATGGAGGAATTAATGATTATTGTGAACCACTAGAAGGGAGGAGAAAGGCCCTGTAGAGAATATTTGAATATTTCCAAGCTAGTTAATTAGCAAAACAATTGCAAATTGAGCAAGTATTAATTGTACATCTGAGAAACTCTTCTTTTTTTGTACTTAGTCTTTTCAAATGTTCTGTTTTTTATGAGATCCCCTACAGCTGGCTTGAGTCTGGAAAACTCCCCTGGTTATCAACACACTTGAAATTTTTGGCACAAGACTTCATTCGTATGTATCGTTCAATGTCTGATGTCCAAAATCCATGTAATCCTGTGCATACATTATGTCTCAGAATATTTGTCATGTGGTCTCAACCCCTCATGTATATGCTGATTTTCACATGATTCTCATGCTCCTACTCATTGTATTACTTATAGTGAATATTAACAACCACCCTGAGTTTCACCCTGAATGTCAAAGTACAAAAATATTATTTTTTGAGTCAATCCATGTATACACTGAGTGCAGGAATATTTCTCTATAAAATTTACTACTCCAAAGCTCTTAATTCAAATGCATCTGGCTGAGCGGCATGGTAGACATATTGTGCAACTCTCATTAGTGGTGAATCAAAGTACGTCGTGGCCATGTTGCGAAGTTCAGCCAAGAATTTCTCGCACGCGGGTAATTCGACTCGTAGTGAACGCCGCTTGTTCTCCCCCGATCAAAGAAAGTCAAGTGGTTGGTTCCGCCACACCAAACACAAGTCTGCGGCTGTCTTCAGCAAATAAAACATACGTTTCTTACAATTGGAGATAGAAGGGTGAGTGGGCACTCGGCTAATGACATTCCCACTGTTCATCGCCATCTCGACTCAGTTTGGCAAAGAATGTCAATGTTCTCCTGGGAATTATACAACTTATTATTAGTAATTACCAATAGCCCCAATCATGCTTCCAACTTCATCAGCACCGGCGGCGCAATTCACCATCAACACACTGCGGCAGTGGCCTGAGTTGGAGGTCGAATTCTTTACTAAGGGTTTTATAAGATCCATGTGCCTTGTAGTGTCTGGTTAACAGAAAGACAATATCTGAGTACCCACTTTCATCAGCAATGTCGTCCTCTGACCTCCCTATGATGTCCATTCCTGTTGCTATCCTCAACAATACCTTGGGTGCAGGGCTTCTCGGTGTAATTTTGTCGGCGATGTATATCTCCTTACCCATTAACAGACATTCATTTTACCAAACTGACAACTCTACAGAGTTTACGGGATCACTTGTGTTCAAACGTATTATCATGCTTCAGAAAAGCTGTTGTTCATCGATTCTCTCTTATTTCTTTCTTCAGGTTCAATTATTACTTGACGTATTCAAAGGACCACATCTATTTGAAGACTCTGGTAAGTTTATATGATAGGACTACGAGCATCCTGTATTTTATTGAGGCCAAATACAGGTAGCCACCTTATGGTGCCTGTGTTCCTAGTCCAGCCTCCCCAGGCCCTGTTGACCATGGGTTGTTACTAGGATTCTCGACACTATACATATGTCCTTTGTGATTATCATGATATATCACTACACTGTGACATGCTGGGGCGACCCGATAGCTTTGGCACGGACCACTTGGTTCGTATATCACTGCCAAGGAAGGAGACATATTGAAATGCTTCTTTGGCAGGAGTTTGGAAGTCAGTCCCGATTTAAACTTGAAACATCCATAAGAACTGAATGGACAACAGCTGAACATCGTCATCGGGGTACATGTGTTGTTGTTTTCGTGAGAAGTAGTACCGTTGCTGACGGGCCTGATAGGCTATGCTAACGACCATTGTTCAATGGTATGCTTTCCACATTTATTGTCCATTATCTAGTAGACTGTTTGAATTTGGAAAGTTTTTATGCTTATAGAATTTACCGCTGTAAGTACCGCTGACTCTTCCTGGTGGGCTCATTCCAATAGTGAGTGCAGGCAAATATGTGATCTCATGCATCATAGTAAGCATTACAACTTTGTAGATGATTTTGGATGCTGGATGCCGTTCTGATCGCTCCAAATTAACAGCTAGCCCTGTCATTATGCCATCTGAGTTCGTCCAAATTTGTACACAGGCTTGACGTGAGTTGACATTATTTCCTGGAATAGTTCTTAGTATCGGTCAGTTCTTCTATTCTATCTGCTGCGTCTTCTGCTGATATGTTGGAGGACAGTCTTTACGATTCGCGGGTGCTCAATTGAATGTCTTGGTGCTATTAACGCTAAATGACTGAAAATTCCTTTTTGCTTAGCTTCCAAGCTCAGTTGTTTTCTCTTGCCACAACAGGAAGCTCCATGGTGAGCTTTTACTTTTTCGGTCTACTTAATTCCAACTCATTTGGTG
>QLPG01008239.1:0-15580 GCA_003314385.1 Gomphus sp. MG54 | reverse complement strand
CCTTGAGTTGAATCAGTCATCCTGATCGCCAAATTTCATTTAGCAGCCTCCCACCTTCAGACTCGATCCAGTGTAACCCAAAATAATACTGACAATCTCACTGAATTAATGGCGATCCTTAATCCCCAAGTCATTCTTCACGTGTGGCGGTGCGGATCAAATCCTATGCTGACCCGATCCGGTACTTTGAGTTGACGTCTGTAATCTTGGCACGACCCTGATCGCCAAATGTCATTTAGTTAGCCACACGCCTTCCGACCCGATCCGGTGCAATGGTCATCTGACTAATCAATGCAGCCCTGAAATGTGTTTGCGGATTCTAATAATAATTAGGCGATCAAGGTCGCGTGAGCAATTAAAGATTCCTGGGTCGGCCCGGATCAGGGTCTATTTATAACTAGGCAAGAACCATGTGGCATATCGGATCAAGTCATATACATTCCGACCGGCCTAGCCCAATTTGTAATCAGGAATCTTAGTCTATCGGTAGTGTGGCCTTAATCGCCAGGTGATATATGAAAACCATGTGACGTTTTGGAACAACGCTTTTTCATTTGACCTAGGTGATGGTCGTTGTTAAAATTAAGAAGTCAAGTAAAAGTGATTGCCCGTTGCACTTAAGAAAAATGTGCAAGGAAAGGAAAAGAGTGAAAAATATCTTAAGACTCGCGGATTTATCTGGCTTAAAATGATTGTTGAGAACTGGTTGACATTTCGTTGTACAAGCTCGTTTAAATACATATGCTGTTAGGAGTAAGGAGCTAACTATAACATGTGATACTCGACTTGTATGAGGAGATGGAATGACATGTGATAACGTTCTCCTGTGAGACTGTATTGAGGGAATTTAGCGATGGAAGTTGAACGAAACCTTTATGTTTTATGTGTTTTAGCGATATAGGGATAAGGGGAAATGAAAGGTAATAGTCCGTATGTTATACTGTGTCCGTTTGGAGTTGCTTGATGGGCTTTGTGACGGTAGTGTCGCGTTCTCGTTTTTGCATGCTTTGGTGTGATGTGTGTCGCGGTGGTGGTAAATCGTTGCGTGTCTCGTTTGATTGTTCTACTCGTTTGACTCGTATCTCGATCGTTATGATTGCTCGTGTATCGATGGTTTTCATGCGTCTCGGTGTGACTCGATTTGTACGTCTCGTGTTTTGGTGACTCTGATATATCGGTAATGTGGAAGTGAGTGAATTTCGATGTGTGTGAATGTGTGCTCAATGTTATTTCCCTACAGTCGTCACGTCACATATATACCTGAGCCCAATTCTGTCTAATCTAATCTCATATGCGCGATGCCGGAAACGAGGACTTCCAGTATATCCCTGTTCGCTTTAAGGCAGGAGCCAGATAGTCAGATCGAGTCACTCGATGATTGCGACCCTCTGCAGCATTAGCTTCCATTGAAAAATGAAGTGATATCAATAAGGAATTAGAACTTTGATTGCTGTTATTCTGGCTTTGGGTTTAGTCAACAGAGAAACCAACCACAGTGTGCATCGACACATTAGGAAGGCAATTCCATGCAAGACTCATGTCGCACAGGCCTGTTAGTGAAACACACAAATCCACGCTTGAGATCTGTTGGATATTATCAAGGTGGCAGGCCATTCTATTGCATAAACACCCTTGTGCATGATGAATAAACCTCAATTTCTCAGCCACTTGTCTTACTCTGTCATGTGCAAGGGATCTGTGATACATGCGGCAGGTCATTTGGCTGGGTCCCCAGCATCTAACAAAACTCTTTTAGCAAAGGGAAGAAATTTAAACGACCCTACCAAACTTTCTGGGGGCCCGCTCTGGAGGCAAACTTGTGATGCGAGGGGACTGGTAAGTTCATATTAAGCAATACTTGGGTTGGACAGGAGTTGATCTAGTATATTGACCGGTTGCACCAAGATCACTTGCGGTAAAGAGATATATACTCATCAAACCACGTATGATGTTCTCATAAATATACGGTGCAAGGTCGAGCACAGTAGAAGCAGCTCTATGAAGTGGTAGCTACAATGTGGAATTCCATCCTCGACAAAGGAAGTCTCTTCCCTGAACCAAACTGTCTTGTTCTGGGCACAATTAAATCAGGAATCATTGGGAAGGCTATTCACTTATACATGGAAATTGTTCTCGATAGGAATGTTCTTAAAAACACCTTTTTGAAGTGACTAAGCATAGTGTGGAAGTTTGACCGAGGAGGCTACAAGAGGCGGTACACCTGGCAGACTATTATAGCTGTTGATATTTCAAAAGTGACAAATAATTTAACAACACCTGGAAACGATGGAGTGGGAAATACTGAGTACAGTGTGAATCCAGGTATGGAAACGTCCGACATCGCCGGAATTCAAAACGGTCAGAGTCAAGAGAATTTGACTGTCCAGTCAAGCACGGACATCCCAAACTGAGGTGTATCAAGGCACGGTAGGATAATAATAATATTTTTCAGCATCCATTGCATAAAAACGCGTACTCTTGACAATCGAATAGGTGATTCTTGGAAGTGGAATAAGAAATTTTGATCCACCGTGACAACAAAAGCTGCTAGTGCAGAGGATAAAAATCATAAAGGTGCAATTTTTAGAAGAAACACTGAGAAGTAACTTCACTCTATAGGCAAGACCTGCATAATAATAATGATATTCTATTTCTATAAATGGTGAAATCTTTATTCTTTTTCCACTAAAATTACGTTCTTCAGGTCTGTATCGCAACAAAGGGTGGAGAAGACATTGGTGATTAAACAAAGACCAAGTCCTCTTATGTATATTGTGCTGTAAAAGAACTCTGAGACGGCCTAAGCTCATTGCGAAGAACTGAAGAGATAATACCGTCTAGGTCATCATCATACATGTTGCGTAAAGTATGGCAATGTCCAAGAAAAGCAGGAGATAAAAACTATCTACTACACGGTGGCGGTGTTATTGCTCTTGATGAATCTAGCACTTCGTTAAATATGCTGGAGGGTCATAGTAATTTTTAATGCATGCGACAGCTAAGTGGCAATGATGTGGACCTTGGTGCTGATTATTAAGAAAACTGTGCTCTGCCGTGATGGCGGATGGTTGGCAACAGGGTTCACATTAAGGTTGTTGAGGGCAATACAAAATAAATAAGTTAGTTCAAACTAATATACATAATCAATTGTTATATCATTCACCGCTTGCACCAGTGGAGGTGCGCTCATACCGGTCTCCAAGCTGTCCCTTCACTTCTTCAACATTTATACAATCTCCTCGGAAATCAACGAGTGAATGTTTGTTCCGCAACTTTTAAGTTCACGAGAAGTCAGTCCCTCCGACACCAGTGAGAAAATGGGGGAGACTGGATCAACGAGTTCAATGTCTGATTGTGTACGGCGTAGGATGCCGACCAAATGGATCTGCTCCCGTGTCCGGTAGCAAGCGAACAATATTCTTATGACCTGATGCCAATGCCGCCTGCAGTGCACTGCCATAGTATCCTCCCTGGATGTTGACATCCGCTCCTAGATTCAAAAGGAACAGAACCATGTCCTCATCCCCTGTTGATCATGCCAAGTAAAGAGGAGATCCAACCTGTGCTTGTTTCATGTTTATGTCGACTCTTTTATCGACCAGGAAGTGAGCGATATCACTGTGACGCATCATCAAAGCCATTTGCAATGCATTCCTGCGTCTCCCTCCCTGCAAGTTCATTTGCGCTCCCCGTTCTACCAGCAAGGACAAAATAATTTGGTGACCCATGAATGAGGCTGCTTGTAGTGCGCTGCCGTAGTATCCTCCCACCATATTGATGTCCGCCTTCGTGTCAAGCAGCAAACTAACAATGTTCTCGTAACCTGCTGTCGATGCTGCCTGAAGTGCACTACCAAACTGTCCTCCTTGCTCGTTCACATCCGCTCCCAGATCGAGGAGTAGTCTAACCATAGCTTCGTCGCCTGTTGACGAAGCCCAGTATAGTGCAAAGCCATTCTCCCCTCCCTGCATGTTTAGGTCGGAACCCTTTTCGAATAACAAGCGAACAATGTCTTCGTGATGTTTTCTAGATACCACCTGCAATGCCTGTCATAACACCCTCCGACGATAGTCACCAGCGCTCCGAGATCGAGGAGGAGTCGAAGCATATCCTTGTGCCCCAGTAACGCTGCCGTGTACGATGCAAAACCATTCTGTTCGTTTATGTCGGTCCCTTTCTCGACCAGCAAGCGAACAATGTTCTCCTGGAGTTTTGTCAAGCATCATCAACGCCATCTACAAGGCACTCCCGCGCCTCCTTCCCTACAAGTTCACTTGGGTTCCCCGCTCTATCAGCAAGGACACGGTAGTTTGGTGACCCATGAATAATGCTGATTGTAGCGCGGTACCGTAGTATCCCCCCAGCATATTTACCTCCGCCCCCATGTCTAGCAGCAAGCAAACTATGGTGTCATGATTTGCCGCCGAAGCTGCCTGAAGTGCGCTTCCAAAAAATCCTCCTTGATTTTTCACATCTGCTCCCAGATCGAGGAGGAGTCGAACCATGTCCTCGTGCCCTAGTAACGCTGCCGTGTACAACGCAGCACCATCCTGTTCGTTTATGTTGGCACCTTTCGCGACTAGCAGGAGAACAATATTTTTGTTAGGTAATACGCATATGTCACTGTCTATTATGGGTTATAAAGCCAATTAGGATGGTGCTACCCAACATCAGACCTAATCGGGCTCGGATGAGGTGGGAGTTGATCCATTATGACATCTTACGTCGACCACGGCATGTTACTCCCACTAAGTATATTAATTATTGTGTACTCTCTATGGCGCTTATCAGGGTTGAGCGAAACATTAGACATATTGTTTGTAGTTTATCGCTTATTATTTCTCACGCTTCACTGATCAATGGACATCAGATTAATCAAGGTTATGCCACATGCTGGAGCAAGATAGAGGGAAATCAGTTTAGGTTAGCCTTGATTGGCCGCTGACTAAATTGGGACGCCACACCAGCACCATATTGTTTCTTGATTATTTTTGATCACTCCGATCAGGGGTTCCCATGACGTTATAAATCCCAAAAGGTGTCTGATATTATAAACGCACAAATTGGCCATTGTCGGTTGATGGCGGGAATTTGGTCATCCATAGTTGTGTGATAAGCACCTCCTGCTTTATCAGATTGAGTTATTGAAGTCAATGGAATTACCGGCACATGGGAACAGAGAACATTGAGTCCTGGGGTCCAGGATCTCGGATGGTTCATTAAGATAGACCGGACCGGCCTCGGGATATATATCACGTGGCAATCAGTCTCGCGAGAAGATAGGAGTTGATCTGAACCACCACAGGTAAAGCGTATATTAGCAGAGTCGCGTCATTGATTGAGTGAGATTACCGGCATCACATTGAGTGTCCCTGAGTTGGGTCAGGAAGCGGGGGTAAATCGTATGTGGCAATCAGGGTCATGCCAAGACGACCAATATTAATTCAAGGTACTTTAGGAATAGAATTTGATCTGATCCGCCACATGTGAAGCACATGGCAATCACGTGATGACCATATCGGCATACTGGAATGATTGCCGCCATCTGCCTTATCACGCAATCTGACGCTGTGATCTTCAAATTGACTTCCAATGACGCGTAAACACTCCCGGGACGGCGGAACGCGCTCCAGGGATTGATTGCTGCCTCTCGCGAAGAGTCTGTGATTTTCGTTATTGAATGGGTGCTTTGACCCGGATCAGGTAAGATCTACTCAGCGCCAGAAGCCGCAATCAATCCCTGGGGCACGTTGTTACACCGGTCCGAGAATGCGAACACGCCATCAGGGGCAATTCAACCCAGCGTCAGATTGTGTGATATCTGATAGACGTCAAATGGCGGCAATCAAGAAACGTTGCTATCGTGATCACAGTTACCAGTTTTGATTGAATAACGACGTCTGAAGGCGGCAATCACACTAGTATACCTTCGCACGTTAAATCGGCCCAATATTGGGATCATGCTATCGCATCAAAGATTGCTGATCGAGCTTCTGAGACAGCAATGAACCTCGTGCGTCTTGGCACCCAGACGGTCCATAGAGCAATCACCGGGACGCTATCTTGTGTACCGTTCATCCTCGATCATACGGAGCAGGTTGTGTCACCGGTCGAGCAAGTCAGTTGACCTGATCAGCCTGAACAGAACTGAATTCACTTATACGAAGATCTATCATGTGTAGGTTAGTGAATCAACAACGGTGTAAATAAAAGTGATATCTCACCTCAGCGTTTGAGTGTGTAGGTCAAACGACTGAGGGGAGATCATATCCAAGCAAGCAATGTATAACCTAGAGACATGAAACAAATTAAAGTATGATTAGAAACATTTTATTTTTAATTTCCACAGGACAAAGAAAAATATATGCCAATGGAAACAAGGATTGGCTCACATGTCAGGGCGACGCGGGTTATTAATCGAACAATGGTAACTATGCTACAGATCTCGATGGTGCTTCGTGTGACACTAGTCACCTTTATAGCGCTCCCAGCCTGGTCAGGTCTGATGACGAAGATATCGACTTTGGCAGAATTGCTGGAGTATTGTAGGGACTGAGTGTAAATACACAGGTCGAATATTCAGGGTGTTTTCCAACGGAACAACTAGCTGTCAAGTTTCATCACCTGATCGTCTTTGCGGATGGGTGTTGGTAGAACCTAAATCCGCGCGATCAATAAACGATACACAAAGCAAGCCATAGGTCAAGGGATGGCATGTCAGTTATTTCTCACTATTAACCTGACCCAATATGGTATCGGTATTCTTACACATCTCAACCTGATCCAGGGGAACTGAAGTTGGTATGGGTAATCATGCCCCATCGGTCGCGCCATCCTGATCACCAACTACTATTTAGTAGCCGCCGGTACCTTGAGTATGAGTTGAACCAGTCAATCCTGATGGCCAAATTCCATTTAGCAGCTGCCCACCTACCGACCCAATCTGGTGTAACTCAAGGTGATACCGGCAATCTCACTCAATTAACGACACAATCCTGATTGCCGATTCACGTGTGGCGGTGCCAATCAAATCCTATTGTGACCCGATCCGGGTACTTTATGTTGACATCGGTGATCTTGGCACGACCCTGATCGCCAAATGCAATTTAGTTAGCCGCACGCCTTCCGACCCGATCCGGTGGAACTCTATGTGGACAGGTAATCTGACTAATCAATGCAGGGACCCTGAAATGTGTATGCGGCTTCTATAAATAACTAGGCGATCAAGGTCGCACGAGCAATTAAAAATTCCCGGGTCGGCCCGGATCCGGTGGGCATGTGTTGGCAGTTTCTATTTATAACTAGGCAAGAAGCATGTGGCATATCGGATCAGCTCATATACAATCCGACCGGCCTAGCTCAATTTGATATCGGGAATCTTACCCTATCAGTAGTGTGGCCTTGATCGCCAAGTGATATATGAAAACCATGTGAACATTTCGGATCAACGCCTATTCATTTGCCCTAGGTGATGGTTGCCACGTCACATATATACCCGAGCCCAATCCTGTCTACTCTAATCTCATATGCGTGATGCTGTTAATCAGGACTTCCGGTGTATCCCTGCTCACTTTAAGGCAGGAGCCAGATAGTCAGCTCGAGTCACTCGATGATTGCGACCCTTTGCAGCAGTAGCTTCCAATGAAAAATGAGTGATATCAATAAGGGATTAGAGCTTTCATTGGTGTGCTCTTCTGCCTTTTGGTTGAGTCAACCGAGAAACCAACCACAGTGTACATCGACACATCAGGAAGGCAATTTCAAGGAAGATTCATGTCGCACAGGTCTGTTCATGAAACACACAAGTCGACGCTTGAGATCCGTTGGATATGATCAAGGTAGCAGGCCATTCTATTGCAGAAACACTCTTGTGCATGATAAATTACCACAATTTCTGAACCACTTGTCTTACTCTGTCATGTGCAGGGATCTGTGATCCACGCGGCAGATCATTTGCTGGGTCCCCAGCAACGAACAAAACGTTGTAAGTGCATAGCAGATTGAGCACTACTTGAGTTGGACCGGAATTGATATCGACCGCTCATTGGCGGTGTTACCGCTCTTGATGACGCAAGCCCTTCTTTCAATATGCTGGAGGGCCCTAGTATTTTGTTAATGCGTGCAACAGCTAAGTGGTGATAATATGGACCTTTGTGCCTGAAGGCATCCCAACATCAATCATAATGACCGGCTTGTGAACTATTCCTAAGAAGTGATTTGCAAGAAGACGGTGTTGAGCTGAAGACTTGTAATCCAGGTAACAGTTCCGAGACTGTTTCACAGTAGTGTCTGCATCATTCTGATATGTTGTCTGTTACAGGAGAGAGTTTCATGATAGTAACTGGAGTCCAATCCAATCAACAATTCACTATGCAATAGCAGGATTCAAATCATCAATGTTATGGGCCAAAGAAAGACATATTACAACCTATTAGCAGTATTTTAGTATTGCATCATTAATAGATGGATGCCATCGGTGTGATTCGACCCAGAGTCTATGAAAGACTCGCAGATACGAGGACAGATGCCATGTGAGGCAGTATACATGAAACAGAGAGACTTGCCTTGCCATGGAACTGCTCAACATCTGAACCAGATGTAGAGCCAAACTTTGTGAGGTAGGTCTTGTTGGTTGAAGATGACTGTACTAGCAACTTGATTCCTGAGAGTGGAGAAAATTTAGCATTGGGTTTGACACAATGGAAGGTGGATAGGAGTAGTGGAGGTTAAGAAGCTGGTGATACTAGATTATGGATTATATGTTGACACGCAGAACGACGTGAGATGTCAATGGTGTTACTGTGAGATCACCTGCTTGCAGGATCATATAATTGAAAATTTTGAACAGACTATTAGAAATAAATAAAAACTCTGAAATGAAATTTCGACTTGTGGCTGTTACGGTCCAAGAATTTATTGTAAATGAGGTATCACTCAAACCACTGGTGACAGCTGTGTTGCGGTAAATCGTTATCCCCTTTTGTCCATTTACATCTCCGATGTGATATATGTATATAAGGAGGACCTAGACGGCCACAGTTCCCCAGTCCTTGTACTGGAACTTACACCGTGTTAGGTATAGTACTCTAAATACACAACAGTCCTTGTACTGGAACTTACATCATGTTAGTTGCACTTACAATAGGTTATGGGCCCTGCTTGAATGCACATACCCATCCTACTTCGCTGGCTCACAAGTTCCTTCACATACTCACAAACACAGCCCTTGTCATATCATGGCATCTAGTGCATCCAAATTCCTCGCCTCTATTGAGAAGTTCAATGGAACTAATTGGGACGACTGGTCCTATTCCATCAAGAGCACCTTCCGACTCTCTCACATCCTCCGAATTGCAGAAGGCAAAGAGACCTGCCCCATTGCTACTCTACCTTCTGCCCCAACCGAAGCAGAACTCAAATCAATTGATGATTGGGAAAAGCATAATGATGTAGGCCTCGGCCTGATACAGCTTGCTGTCAAGGCTTCTATCCGGCCAGCTATCAAGGATAATGAAACACTCGTGCAAAACTGGAAACGCCTACACGACACTTATGGCACTCATACTGGTCTCAATCTCTGGGTCGACATAACACAATACTTCGGCATCTCATTCCTCCCTGAATTACCTCTTACTCAGCAAGTAGATGAAATGTCAGAACTGAGATCGCGCATCGAGTCTGCCGGCATGCCTATTGCAGATAGCCTCCATGCAATGCTACTCCTACGTGCCCTCCCCTCTACCTAGGAAGTGGTCCAACAAACCATACTTGCTAATATCAGCGACTATAAGATGCTGACAACAATTGACATTTGGTCACGCATTCTCTCTGAAGAACTACGACAGGGCACTAGTGCAAATGCCAGTGCTATTAAACCTGGCAGCGCTAACAAAACCACGAAGACTACTTGCAACTTCTGTGGAGGACCTGGACACTGGGAAAGAGACTGTCGCCGCAAAGCACATGGCCTCTCTAAGGAGGAAGCGCAGAGCGAGCAAAAGAGATGGGCATACGAAAAAGGAAAGGAAATGGATGCAAAAACTGCCACATCGACTGTGAATGCAGTAGAGATAGCACCTACCACCCCTAGCAATGCCAGTGTAAACCTCATTACATCTGACAACGATGCCATTATATTCTATCTTGCATGTGAAACTAAATGGCTTTTGGACTCTGGCTGTTCTGACCACATCACACATGATATCTCAGACTTTTCTGAGTACCGTTTATTGATGTCATCGCAAAATGTCTATCTTGCTGATCGTGCAACACGTGTCTCATATATTGGGATAGGCACAGTCTCAGCTACAATGCTAGTAAATGGGACAACAAAGAAAATTATTCTCAGGGATGTCCTGCATGCCCCTGACCTTGGAGGTCGCTTTATTTCTATACAAAAAACAGGAGAAAGAGGTATCTCCACTACTTTCACAGGTACCCAAGCTACTCTTAGTTATAAGGGAGAAATCTGTGCTGAAGGACGACTACTTGGCCAACAATACTGGCTTACACTTTGTGCCTCAGCCCCATCCATTGCATCTTCACAAACCAGTATCCCAATAGAAGTCCTCCATGTGAGACTTGGACACCTCTTGTGGTCTGCACTTCAAAAACTCAGTGACCATATTGATCCTACAAGTGAACGTGCCCTTTCAACGTGTGAGGGCTGTCTGTTAGGGAAATCAACCTGGCGTTCATTTCAAACATCTGATACACGCCGGACCGCTCCCTTTGAATTAATACACATGGATCTTGCAGGACCAATTCAGACCCAATCAATACAAGGACACCGCTATCACTATGTTATTATAGATGACTACACACACTTCAACTGGGTCTTCTTCCTGAAAACCAAGGATGAAGCATATCAGAAATTCAAAATCTTTGTTGCTTATATCTCAACCCAGTTCAACATGAACATCAAAGCAGCACGGTCCGAAGGCGGGGGAGAATTTCTCTCAAAAGACTTCACAGCTTTCATGCAAGCAAAGGGTATGATTCACCAATTAACAGCACCTCATACACCTCAGCAAAATGGTGTTGCTGAACGAGCAAACTGTACTATAACTGGAGCTGCACGGGCAATGTTACAAACTGCCAGCATGACAAATGGGTTTTGGGAATCTGCCATTGCAACCGCAGTTCATGTTCGAAACCGTGCACCATCACATGCCAATGATTATGAATCCCCACACAAATGGCTGTTTGGTGAAGAACCAGATATTTCATACCTCTGCACCTTTGGGTGCTTAGCCTACCAACATGTCACATCAACACGAACCAAGTTTGACCTGACCTCAGAAAAACTCATATTCACCGGGTATGATTCATCCACCAAAGGATATAGACTCTGGGACTCAAGAGCACATAAATTTGTGACATCCACAGATGTAGTTTTTGAGGAAACCATCTTCCCTTTCTGGGCCCAGATCTCCCAGGACACTCGGCAAAATATTTCATCTGAATCCTTGGAAGACCCTTCATTCACAATGCCAGAGAGTGATGACAAAGCCACAGAACCTCCAACGCCGGATACATACGATGCACATGCTGCCCAGTGCACCGCCACTTGCAAAGCCGCCCAGCTTGCCACCACTTGCAATGCCGCCCAGCTTGCCACCGCTTGCAACGCTGCCCAGCGCACCACCGCTCTCGATGCCACTCCGTGCACCACCGCTTGCGGTGCTGCCTCGCACACCACCTCATGTAACACCACTTGCGCCACCTCATGCACTGCCACTTGCACCGACACCACCTCATGCACCGCCACTTGCGCCGCCACCACCTCATGCGCCACCACTTGCAGTGCCGCCACCTTGTGCATCGCCACTTGCGGGGCCGCCACCTCGTGTGCCGCCACTTGCGGTGCCGCCCCACACACCGCTGTCTGTGACATCACCTTCTGTTCAACCACCCCATGAACCATCTCCTACACCTTCACCGCTTGCAGTACCACTCACCGTCCCACCGTCATTCATAGCGCCACCCTCCACAACTCAATCTCCTGCAGCTCTACCATCCACACTAGATCCGCCGCCTGGACAACTGAGTGTTGGCCTTCGCAGGTCAATGTGACCAAACCGAGGCATACGAAGGGTTGACCCAATGAACGCAAACCCCGATAGGGACTGCCTACAGCAGGGCTTGCACCCATCGGTTCCAGGTGTTTGGACTAATACCAGGGATGCTTTCTTGGCTGTGCAAAAATTACACCAGCAGGAGACCCAAATACATATGAGCATGGAATAGAGACCCCTGAAGTGCTCTTATGGCAAAAAGCCATGGAAGAAGAGATGGCCTCCCTCTCTGACAATCGGACATGGGAGCTAGTGGACTTGCCACCTGGTTGAAAACCCATCAAGAATCGGTGGGTGTATCTAACCAAACGGAACACACAAGGGGAGGTTACTCGATATAAATCCCGCCTTGTCGCCAAAGGGTTCACACAGACAGCTGGTATTGACTATGAGGAGACATTTGAACCAGTGGCACGACTCGACTCCTTGCGACTCCTGCTTGCACTAGCTGCAACTTTTGACTGGGAGGTTCATCAAGTTGACATCAAATCGGCCTACCTGAATGGTCACCTAGATGAAGAAATCTACATGGATCAACCAAAGGGTTTTTTGGTTCATGGGGCAGAAAACAAGGTCTGCCGACTACTCAAAGCCATCTATGGCTTGAAGCAAGCAGGGCGCCAGTGGCATGAACACCTACAGAATAGCCTCTGCAATTTTGGTTACAGGAAGCTGATCTCAGGAGATGTCTCTATTTTCTTCAAATGTCATGACAGAGCAGATCAAATTGCCATAATTCTGGTTTATGTCGATGATATATATTTTTGGCATACTGGAACACATCCAAGACACTAAGAAGTTCATAGGTTCACAGTACAAGTACACGGACCTAGGAGAGATCCAACACTTCCTTGGCCTACACATAACCCGCGACCGAGAAAAGAAAACATTCTCCATCAATCAGACACATTACATACAACAGATGACTGATTGCTTTAATCTCACTTCACGCCCACCAGTCTATACACCGTTGGCTGCCAGTACAAATTTGATCGCAAACCCAGACAAAAATTCAGATGCATTACTCACATCGCGTTATCAACAACTCGTTGGCTCACTAATGTATGCCATGCTTGGGACACGGCCAGACATCTGCTTTGCAGTTAATAGACTACCCCAATTTGGTTTCAACCCAACACAAAATCATTTACTTGCAGCTCAACATGTCTTGGAATATCTAGCCACTACTAAAAACCACAAGTTGATGTATGGAGTTAATGATTCTACAGAATTGGTGGGCTACAGCGACTCTGACTGGGCAGGCGACCGGGATGACCGACACTCTACCACTGGATATACATTTGTTCCCGGCGGTGGGGGGGTGTCTTGGGCAACACAAAAACAACAAACTGTTGCACTCTCATCCACTGTGTCAGGAGTCGGATACTGACGGACTTCGGTACTGCCGAAGGGTGTTGTCGAAAGGTCGGGCGGACTATGGCCAAGTCCTGCAGGCCAAGAGTAGTGGCGTTGGCTTCAACGTACTCGTGCGTTGCGCCCTACTTGCCGTGCATGCCACTGTATTTGCGACAGACAGATACTCAGGGGGATGCTGAAGATGCCGGCCCGAGTCGAGGACTTAACAGAAGAGAACAAGGTAGAAGGGCCTAAGCCTAGTCGATACCCAGAATGAGGAAGTAAGTACATGCATGTCCTACTTATATAGGTTAAGAAGCGACATGTGGAATAAGGAATGTGGGACAACAAGGTATGCAGAGCAATGTGGTTGTTGTCCACAACGAACAAAATTAGAACAAGGAATGCAAAACGGGGATAGAACAATGAAAAACAGTATAATAGGATCGTGACTCGAAATGGGACAATAAGGAGTGGCCGGATATAAAACAATAGGGTCGCGTCCGAGGATAATACAAGGACGGGGAGTCCCGAGGTGAAACGAGCCGAGGAGTGCGGATGGCGAATGTGCCAAGCCAGGACCAGTGCACCAAGTGTTATGCAGGCAATGCGGGCACTTGGTCGTGGATATAGAGTAATTGCTCGGTTGGCACTGCCGGCAGATGGGTCTCGGTACGTGGACTTGACACATTGAAGCAGAGTACATTGCACTCACTGAATGTGCAAAACATGCACAATGGACAATTTCCTTGCTACAACAACTCTTATTCAAAGTTGACCTACCAATTGACATTTATAGCGACTCCCTTGGAGCACGTTCAATTGCAGTCAATCACGTTTTTCACAAGAGGACAAAACACATTGACATCAAATATCACTATATACGAGAGAAAATTATGGATGGCACACTTGCGGTAAACGAAATAGGCACTAAAGACAATCTTGCCGACCTCCTCACCAAATCTCTCCCGCGAGAACGGCATCATGCATTGGCATCTCGCCTTGGACTCTTAGGTGCTTTGAGTGCGGGGGAGTATTGTAAATGAGGTATCACTCAAACCACCGGTGACAGCTGTGTTGCGGTAAATCATTATCCCCTTTTGTCCATTTACATCTCTGACGTGATATATGTATATAAGGAGGACCTAGACGGCCGCAGTTGCCCAGTCCTTGTACTGGAACTTACGCTGTGTTAGGTATAGTACTCTAAATACACAACAGTCCTTGTACTGGAACTTACGCCGTGTTAGTTGCACTTACAATAGAATTATCATAAATTAGTTATAATTTGATTCTCATTTCGATTATTAAGAATACTATGCTCCACCATGATGGTGGATGGTTTCCAACGGGGTTCACCGTGAGATTGTTTGGCTGCGGTACAACACAACAAATAGTTTGTTCAATCTAATATACATAATCAAATTTTATATCACTCGCCGCTTGCTCCCGGTAGGGTTGCTCTCATACCGTTGTCCAAGCTATCACTTCAATTCTTTAACATTTATACAATCTCCTCGCAAATCAATGAGTGAATCATCAGTGTAAAACCTCCATCCAAATGAGTAACTGCACTGAAAAGCCAGGCAACACGGATATACCAGGGGCACCACGGCTTGAATAAAGTAATGGTGCTTCCGTAGAAAAGCAGAACTGTTGCAAATGTTTGTTCCATCAACTTTTAAGTTCACGAGAAGTCAGTCCCTCCGACACCTGTGAGAAAACGGGGGAGACTGGAGCAACGAGTTCAATGTCAGATTGTGTGCGGTGTAGGCTGCCAACCATGACCTGTGCACAAGAACCTGACGGCGAAGTTTCACATGACCTGATCAAAGTTCAGCAAGAGTCCTGGCAGATGTGAGGTATTATACCCCCGCCGATGCAAGATGGATGACACATATTGCATATTGCTTATCATATCAATCAGGTTTGCGACACAAATTGGGTATAATCACTGAGACTAAACCTAATCGGTTTTGGAAAGAGCACGAGTCGATATGGAGGTCCACGGTAATGCCACATGGTATATTGATTGTGCATTGGATGGTGCCGAGATGGTCTTAAGATTGATTAGAGAAGAATTGACGGGACAGAGTGGGCCGAAGTTGACCATGCTACATCCAGTAACCCACACTGAAGATACTATG
>QLPG01008234.1:0-15697 GCA_003314385.1 Gomphus sp. MG54 | reverse complement strand
TAGTAGCGGGTGATATACGAGGGCCAAATAAGTCGAAAATACACGCAATCTTCATTTTCGGCATTTTTAGCACATTGTTTCAATTTTTGGTCTGATCTCCAAATTTTTTATCTCTCTCATATGCTAATGACAAGATTTAGAGCCTGAGAATATGAAGAATAAAACATGTAATAGCTTTCTGCCAAATCAGACAGATTAAATTAATAGAAGTCAATTTTTGATAATTCTGTCAGGCACTGGTACTGCTGATGATGCACTATTGCAATAGTGCCAACTTCATGATGTTGGTGGGAATTGGCCAAGTCCCATAGACCAATTGGAGTGGCTTGGCTTCAACTTACTCATGCATTGCACCCTACTTTTCATGCATGCCACTAATTTGGAACAGAAGGGAAATCCAGGAGAGTGCTGAGAGTGCCAGCCCAAGTAAAGGACTTCAGACAGGAGGAGGGAAGACAAGAAGGTGTAAACCTAGTTGATATTCAAAGTGAAGGACTATTTACATACATTTTCTACTTATATAGGTTAAGAAGTGAGATGTGGAACAGGGTGGCATAAGGAATGGAGAACAATAAGGTATGTAGAGCATGTGGAGGTATTGTCCACAATGATCAAGAATAGAATAAAGGAATGTAAACAAGAATAGAACAATGAAAATAAGATAATAGAAATGTGGCCAAGAATAAGACAATAGGAAGTGACTGAATATAAAACAATAGGATCATGGCCAAGGATAAACAATGAAGAAATGTCCTAAGGTAAAACAGGCCAAGAAATAGGAAGTAGATGGAGAGGAATTAATGGATAATGAAGGGGGGAAGAGTGGATGAGGGATAGGGATGGGGAATGTAGATGGTGAATGTGCTGAGCTGAGAATTATGTACCAAGCAACTTATGTGTAGCTTGGTCACTTGCATGTGGAATTAGACTGATTGTCTGGTTAGCACTGCCGAGTTACCAGATACTCGGTACATGTACTTGACAGTATCCCCCTCCTAGTGACTGAACCCATGAAGCTGGCAGGTGGAGTTTGAAAATAAGGTTCAGGATGCCTATTTGTGACATCACACAAAAGTTTGGAATCTAGCACCCAAACTACCACCAATACTTCTATCAATCATGTAACCCATCACCATCAGCAGCAAAACGGGTTACGAGACCAACAAGGATAATGCACATATGGCTAAGATTGAGACAAAGAGGGTGGAGTGGCAGTGGAAGTGTGAGGCAGAAGCTGCCCGAGTTATCAAGGAGGTGGTCAAGGCTGAGGCTGAGGCAAAAGAGAAGGTGGAGGCCATGGCTAAAGTGGAAGAGGTGAAGATGGTGGAGGAGGAGGCTGCTACTGCAAAGCAGGCAGCAGAAGAAAAGGCAGCTGCAGAGAAGGTGGCCAAGGTGAAATGACAGGCCGATGAGGAAGTGGCAGAGCCAAGGAAACAGCCAAGGAGGCTGTGGCTGCTGCTAAAAAGGCAGCAAATAAGGAGGCCGCCAACAAAAGATGGGAGGCCAATGCAGCTGCTGAGATGACTGAGAAACAGTAGGTGGAGGAGGCCCAAGAGGCTAAGAAGCAACAGGCTGAATGGGCCAAGACAACAAGTGGAGCTCCCCAAGGAGACAGGAGGGGAAGAATACCCCAAGGATACAGAAGAATGGGATAGTGTCAAGTACACGTACTGAGGTTCCAGTTACTCAGAAGTGCCTACCGAGCAGCCATTCTACATTCACATACAAGTGTCCACACCACATACATATCACTTGGTACACCATTCTTGGCTCGGTACATCCACCACACCATCTGCCCATTCCTCGATCTACTTTACCTTGGGACTTCCTATCCTTGTTCTATCTTTGTGCACAACCTTTGTTTTATAGTCATGCACTCTCTATTGTCCTGTCCTTGACCCATTCTCTATTATTCTATCATTTATTGTTTTACCCTGGTTTACATTCCTTGTTCTAATTTTACTCATTATGGACAATAACTGCATGCTGTTACATACCATTGAAATGGTTGGTGAATACATGTAACAAGTTGCTATTTAAATAGTGCCCACAGACTAATGCCAGATAACCTGCCAGGGCATAGTCGCCTTTTGGCCCAGTTGGAAGAACAGATCACTGTGGTAATTTGTTGCCTTTCACACATGCTCTGCATATCTTGTTGTTCCACATTCCTTATTCCACATGTCGCTTCTTAACCTATATAAGTAGGACATACATGTACATAGTTCCTCATTCTGGGTATCGACTAGGCTTAGGCCCTTCTACCTTCTTCTCCTCTGTTAAGTCCTCAATTTGGGCTGGCATCATCAGCATCCTCCCAAGTACCTATCTGCTGCAAATCGGTGGCATGCATGGCAAGTAGAGTGCAATGCACAAGTACATTGAAGCCAATGCCACTACTCTTGGCCTGCAGGACTTGGCCATTGTCTGCCCAACAACCCTTAGCAGTACCGAAGTCCGTCAATATCCAAAGTCTGACAGTATACCCAGAATCACACTACTTTCCATGCATTACAATATGGTCTCACCAGACACCTTTTTAATGATCCTTCTATCTTGTTATTTGGAACTGGGTTCCCTGGTAGCCCTTTCTAACTGTTTTGAATCAGGATCTGCTCATAGCTGCACCGGATCGTCTTACTCCTAGGAGGGTGTCCAACAAGACAGATCCACGCAATAGCATTTTCAACCCAATACCAGTATAGATTTGGAAACCACCCAGTTCAGAAGAACTTCAGTTTTTTTCTGGCCGACCAGAAGGCAATGCCCTACCCTCGGCACTCTGTCCGGCATGCTTGATCAATCAGCATTAGCTCACAGACCATTTGAACATTTGTTTATGATCATGACCCTTCTCAATCTAGTATTTCTTGCTAACAGCACAGATATGTCCACTAGATTTTCCATCTGGACAACTTCAGTCCACCCATCTGTCTATCATGTACTAGATCCGTCGGTCGGTAATATTCAGGCACAACTCACTCACCCGCTATAATCCGTTGATTAACAGGGTATTGGGCAGTATTATAATCCATCAAGCCACTAACATTTTTAGGTACATCCTGATGGCCTCGGTCCAGGTGGCATTCGCCACTGTTCCAAAAGCCTCACCCAGGATCCTGTTCCATCACTGGAAGCTTCACCAATAGCCCTAGTCAATGCAACTGCCTTGTGCATGCTTGTATACCAGAATGGCTGGCAAGTTTTTGACTGGGACCTCTCAGTCAATGTTGTCATTTGGCACGTTTGGCCAAGGTCCCTTCCGTCCGTCCCCATCCATTCCCGTTCATTCACTCCATATATGCACATCATATGCCTTTACAACCCTTCTCTGTTCTTCTCAGCTAAAGGCCAACACCTTTAGTAGACGGTGGGACATCTACCTAAAAGGGGGGGGGAGACCAGCTAGAAACCTTTTAAAACTGTGCAAACTCCCCTCCCGAAGACATCCTACTTCCTAGAAAACCCTCCGTTCCATCCCTATCTTCTCCTGCTCCCTCAGTCCTAGCCCTATTCCCCTCCATTCTGTTACTTCACCCATCCCCATTCTCTGTCCCATCCTTCCTCTCCTCCAATCCTTCCTCCATCCACTCAGTCCCCACCATCCATCGTCATAAACTCCCTCCACAAATATCCTGATACTCCACCTCTGACAACCCTCCCAGTCTACCCAACACCCTTCTTTCCCTTCAATATACAACAACCAGACTTGTCAAACACCTCGGCACATTCGACTTGTTCCTTCTTCTCTTATTTTTTCTACCTTCAAAAAAAATTTTTTTTATACAAATTTTCATTATTTCTTTTAATCTATTCCTACAAACTCATCCTCCTCATTCCCCCCCTGCTCTTCCTTCCCCTCCTCATCTTGCAACGCATTCCTCAACTCCTCCAGCAGTTGCGGGTTTCTCAAAAAACCCAAGTCCCTCTTGAGAAGGAGCAACATTGCGCTCTCTATCTGGCACAACCTCTTGTGGAAGTCCTCAGACCTCCTCTCTATCTGTTCCAACCTATCCATCCTGTCTGTCCTCCCTGTCTTCTTCGTCCGCTTCCCTCCTGACCCCCCAGCCTGCAGTACCTGCTTGGTATTCTTCCCGCTCAGCCACAGGGTACAGGCCCATTTTAGCCTCTTACTTGGAGGTTCTGCCTCCATATCAGCCTCCACACCCTCCTCCCGATTCTGAACCCTGGAACAGACTTTGTCCCAGGTTAACTTGATTCTTTCGATAAAAAGAACATGTCAATAAAAAGAAGGAGTAACCATACTACCACTCACCCATGCACCTCCCCATCCGCTCATACTCGGCCCCATACTGGGCCCTGCCTCCATACTCCTACCACTCTTCTGTTTAGTAACCTTCGGGACTCCCGAGGTCCCAGGGACTTCTGCCCACTCGGCCATTATGGCCCACTGATCTACGGCCTCTTGGCCATCCTTCAAATCATCTGGGGTCACCCAGCTTACCGCTATCAGTCTCCTGACAGTAACCTCTTTGTCATATTCCACTGCTTCTGCCAAGACACCCTCCCCACCCGCACTATCTGTACTCTCCCCAGGGTTCTGCAAATCGCACCCCACACTTTGTGTTGGTACCAGACCATGCTCACAAATGGTCTGTCTTCCGTCAATCCCCTGCTCGACAGCGCCGGTCTCGGTGTGCATTTTGTTCTGGATTTTTTGATGATGATAGGTAGGGAAGATGCAGTTGGTTGATGAGAAGACTGGAAGCTTCCCAAACTACCCACAAGGTTACATTTAGGCATCCCGAACCTTACTTTTAATTTCCAGCTTCAGGGGTTCAGCCGCTAAGGGGGGGATACTGTCAAGTACACATACTGAGGTTCCGGTTACTCAGCAGTGCCAACTGAGCAGCCATTCTATGTCCATGTACAAGTGTCCATGCCACATGCATATCACTTGGTATGCCATTCTTGGCTCAGCACATCCACCACACCATCTGCCCGTTCCTCGATCCACTTCACCTCAGGACTTCCTGTCCTTGTTCTATCTTCATGCCCAACCCTTGTTTTATAGTCATGCACTCTGTCCTTGACCCATTCTCTATTATTCTATCATTTATTGTTTTACCCTGGTTTACATTCCTTGTTCTAATTTTACTCATTGTGGACAATAACCGCATGCTCTGCATACCTGTCAAGTCTGTAAAGCCCATGATACCATGCTCTGATTTACTCGGCAGTACCGACCAACCGACCCTTACCCATATCATCCCTCACCAGTGTGTGGCCTCGGCTCGGTACATTCAGTTTATCATTTGGTTCATTATCCCTACCCCACCCTCCTATTCTTCATTATTCCCCATCCTTCCCCTTGCCTGTTTACCCTCAGGACACTCACCATTCATTGTCACTCAGCAGTGGCCCTATTGTTTTATATTCAGCCACTCCTATTATTCTATTCTCACTCACTCTTTTGTCCTCGGCCATACTTTATTGTTCTATTATCATCCACATTCCTTGTTCTATTCTTGATCATTGTAGACAATACCTCCACATGATTCTTCATACCTTATTGTTCTCCATTCCTTGTGCCACTCTGTTCCACATCTCACTTATTAGCCTATATAAGTAGCCAATGTATGTAGATGGTTCTTTGTTCTGGAAATCAACTAGGTTTACACCTTCTTGTCCTCCCCTCTCCTGTCCCAAATCCTTTACCTGGGCTGACATTCTCGGCACTCTCCCAGGTATCCCTCTGTCTCAAATCAGTGGCATGCATGGGAAGTAGGGCACAACGCACGAGCACATTGAAGCCATGCCACTATTCCCAGCCTGCAGGACTTGGCCACTCCTCGGCATTTCCGGAGCCTGACAAAGTCCATGTACCGAGATCCGTCCGCCGGCAGTGCCGACCAAGCAATCATCCTATATCCACCACCAAGTGCCCACATCACATGCATAACACTTGGTGTGCCGGTCCCAGCTCGGCACATCTGCCATCCACACCCCTCGGTCCGTTTCACCTCGGGACTTCCTGTCCTTGTACTATCCTCGGTTACAAGCCTTGTCTTATAGTCTGGCACCTCCTATTGTCCTATCTTTGGACACATTCTATTATCCTGTCTTTTATTGTCTTATCCCCACGTTGCATTCCTTATTCTAATTTTATTCGTTGTGGACAATAACCACATGCTCTGCATACCTTGTTGTCCCACATTCCTTATTCCACATGTCACTTCTTAAACCTATATAAGTAGGACATGCATGTACATACTTCCTCATTCTGGGTATCGACTAGGCTTAGGCCCTTCTACCTTCTTCTCTTCTGTTAAGTCCTCAACTCGGGCCGGCATCCCCAGCATCCCCCCGAGTACCTGTCTGTTGCAAATACAGTGGCATGCACAGCAAGTAGGGCACAACGCACGAGTACGTTGAAGCCAACGCCACTACTCTTGGCCTGCAGGACTTGGCCATAGTCTGCCCGACCTTTCAAAAACACCCCTTGGCAGTACCGAAGTCCGTCAGTAACTGATGATTGACAATACCTTGTTGTTCCACATTCCTTATTCCACATGTCGCTTCTTAACCTATATAAGTAGAACATGCATGTACATAGTTCCTTATTCTGGGTATTGACTAGGTTTAGGCCCTTCTACCTTCTTCCCCTCTGTTAAGTCCTCAACTCGGGCTGGTATCATCAGCATCCTCCCGAGTACCTGTCTGCTGCAAATCGGTGGCACGCATGGCAAGTAGGGTGCAATGCACGAGTACGTTGAAGCCAATGCCACTACTCTTGGCCTGCAGGACTTGGCCATTGTCTGCCCAACAACCCTCGGCAGTACCGAAGTCTATCAGTACCCAAAGCCTGACAGATAGAACACTCAAAACCCAGGGTGTTGATGATGCAGGGGCTTCTGAGAGCTCGGGAGTCTCAAAAAACTTCACATGCAAGAGGGGTAGGAGTGTGAAAGCAGGGCTTAGCAAGAGGCCTTCTGGGGGTGACAAGGGTGGGAGGATAAGGGGGGCCAAGGTGAGTCAGGACATGTCCCTTTCTGTTTATTATTTGTTTTTGATTTTCTTTGACAGCAAAAAAAAAAGATAGAGATGGAGCAGACATGTGAGGATGAGCCCCCCTTCTCAACATGCATGAAATACGAAGACAAGTGTGAGGTCCCCTCGGTCAGGGCTGCCTGCCAGGAGTGTAACCAGTGAAACGTCAGGTGTAAGTTGGCAGCCCCCTAGGTACACAAGCTCAAGAGTAAGAAGGAGGCTGAGTCTGAGGAGGAGAGTGAGGGATGTGAGAGTGAGGAGGATAACAAGGAGGAGGAAAAGGCCAAGGCAGGCCATTACTATGAGGCTGAGTGGGAAGATGCCTGTGGTTGATGTGCTATGGACTGAGCCATTAGGAGATAGGCAGGTAGTAGAGCTACTGGAGGTGCTCCTTAGAGGGTAGGACAGGATGATGAGGATCCTGCTTATCATGGCAGATGGGGGTTTAGGGGGTTTGGGAGGTACGGGAGAATCAGGAGGAGCAGGAGAAGAGGAGGATTAGCTGGATAGTATTAGGGATGATGAAAATGAGGGGAATAAGGTGGAAGAGAAGGGGAAAGGAAAGGAGGATGAAGTAATGGGAGAATATGAGGGAAATGAGACTCTAAAGTAGTCTCTAAAATAGATTGTTTTATATTTTTTCTTTTTGAGTAAAAAAGGAAAAAAAATAAAAGATATAAGACAAGAAAGAGGCAAGTGAATGTGCCAAAGATGTTTGGCAGATTTGATTGGGGTAAATGGAGGGAAAGAGAGGGTGGTAGATGGACTAGGGGAGATATCAGGGATGGGTGTGATTGTAAGGTCAGGAATAGAGTATCGGAAGGTTGAGGAAGAGGGAATTCAGGATGGGAGTAAGGTCAGGATGATGTAGGGTCAGGATGGATAGGAATTAAAGTTGGGATGGAGGGAACAGAGGGAATTATGGTCGAGACAGAAAGTGGACAGGGGTAAATTGAGAGAAGTTTTGGGAAGGGATGTCTTTGAGAGGGGAGATTGCATAGTTCAAAGGTTTCTAGCTAGTTCCCACCCCCCCTTTTAGGTAGACATCCCACCATCTAGTAAAAGTATCAACTTTGAGCCAAGGGAAGTGGGAAAGAATAGTGAGAGTATATAATGCAGGTATATGGAACAGATAGAGTGAAAATGGATGAGAACAGATGGAAGATGGAAGAGACCTGTAATGGCAACCCCAGTGGTACATGAGGACTGTCACACAGGGCCTAGCAATGGGGGAAATCCTAAGTCTCAATTACTCCTGTATATACACAAGAAAGGGACCTCACCTAGCAATGAGAGAAATCCTAAGAGGAAAACCTAAGCCCCATTGCCAGTGAGTCCCATGCTCTATATACCCTGTACCCATACACTGCTTCTCCATCATATGCTACCCTTCCCTTGGTTCTAGTGGTATGATCTGCTGAACACCCTGAGGTCCAACCCCAGGAGTCTGGCCTAGGGCCTCGGTTTCTCGGCTTGGCGTATAGAGGGAAGGTTGGTTAGTTGTTAGCCCTTAGGGACAAGCCTGTTGAGTTCTCCCAACTCCCACTCCTCATTCCTCTTCTCCATAGGTGCATCTCTTGCCTACTGCCATTATTCCATTAGGTCAAGACTTCGGCGGACCGTATTAGTCTCCTGGTTGGGTGACTGGTGCTCGGCTTAGGAAAATAGACAGGTTGTCCCCTAACACCCCCTCTTCTAGAGTGCTACATCCTCAAAGTGCAGGATATCAGAGATTCAAAGGCCACTGTCCAAATGTGTTGGGGTACCCCTGGGTATGACTGGTAGAACTCTCAAATCTTGACCAGTGCTGCCATGTCCTCTTCTGCTACCCACTTGTTCTCCTCGTACCCATATCCCTGCCATTTTACCAGGAAGTATAATCACCCCTGCATTAGGTAGCTATCCAGAACTCTTTCCACCACATAGTGTTCCTCTCCTGCTACTAATTCTGGTGGGGGGGGTGTCCTAGCAGGCGGAAGCTACATGGGTTGCCAAAGAGGTGCCAAAGCCAAAGCTGAGGCAAAAAAGAGGGAGGAAGAGGAAGCTGAGGAAAAGAAGAAGGAGGATGAGGAGGCCGCAGCAAAAGTGGCCAAGATGAAGAAGCTGGCCGACAAAAGATAGCAGAGGTGGCTGCAAAGGAAGTAGCCGAGCAGGCTGTGGCCATGGCAAAGTGGGCAGCAGATGAGGAGGCAATCAGATGGAGGCACAGGTCCCAGAGCAGATGAGAGGAGAAGAAACTTCCAAGAATGGACAAGGTCATGATGCAACACCCAAGGCACAGGGTGTCAAGGATGCAAGGGCTCCCAAAGTCTCAGAAGTATTAAATCTGCATTTGGCACTTAGCTAGAGGCTTCTGGAAGGGTTTCTGGAGGTTCCAAATGGTTTTCAAGGGGGGGTTTATACTCTGGAGATGGAGGAACTAAAGGTCATGGGTTCACGGTCGGAATTGGAAAGGGGCAGAAAGATAGGAAGTACCGGAGGGTCTAAGACTGTTCATGGTATTAGGTGATTCAAGTGGTTTGAGGTCGCAGGGACTTGGCTTCAACTTATGTGTTGCACTCTCCTCAATCATCTGTCCCTAATGTTGAAAAGTTAGGAAGTTTACTGGAACTGAATTGGAAACTATGATGCAGAATTAAGTCGATATTCATACTGGCAAATAGTCCAGTCGACTGGTGTCTTATATACATGTATCTAGTCTTTGTACTAACTTTTGCTGAGTAAAGACAAGGGGGGGAAGAGAGTACAATGGGCAATACAGAACGAATACCAAGGGAATGAGGTACGCAATGATCCTGCATGTCGTTTATTAAAGGAGTGTGTCAAGTACACGTACCAAGGATCTATACCGACCAAGATACTCCGTTAAGTAACCATATACAAGTCACTCAATGAGTTGTTCTCAGCTCGACACACATATCAGTCGCATTCCTCACTCCAATCCCACACCTACTTCCCACCCCTCAGTCCACCTCACCTCGGGACTTCCTACCCCCATGTTATCCTCAGTTACAGCCCTTGTTTTATAGTCGGGCACTTCCTATTGTCCTATCCTTGGCCACATTCTTATTATCCTATCCTTTATTGTTCTATGCCCATTTACATTCCTTCATTCTAATTTTACTTGTTGTGGACAATAACCACATGCTCTGCATACCTTGTTGTTCCACATTCCTTATTCCACATGTCGCTTCTTAACCTATATAAGTAGGACATGTATGTACATATTTCCTCATTCTGGGTATCGACTAGGCTTAGGCCCTTCTACCTTCTTCTCCTCTGTTAAGTCCTCGACTTGGGCCAGCATCATCAGCATCGTTGCAAATTGGTGGCATGCATGGCAAGTAGGGTGCAACGCACAAGTATGTTGAAGCCAACGCCACTACTCTTGGCCTGCAGGACTTGGCCATAGTCTGCCCAACCCTTTCGACAACACCCCTTGGCAGTACCGAAGTCCGTCAGTATCCGAAGCTTGACAGAGCGGAACCTTGGCTTTGGAATCTTTGGAGGTTTGGGAACGTAGAACCTTGGGTTGATACAACGGAATTCAGAAAGTGGTTGTTCAGGCTTTGAGCAGTTGGAAAGATCCCAGAAATGGTACGGGTGGTTGTGGGGATCAATGTGGGTTTATTAGTGGCAGGGGCCATAATAAGGAGTTCTAAAGGCTATAATGTGGAAGAGAGGTAGGAGACTGGAGGTGGGGTCTAGCATGGGGCCCAGGATGGAAAGGAGAGACAGGAGTGAATGGCCAAGAGAGGCCAAGGTGTGTCAGTTCCTTTCCTCTTTTCTTTTATTTATTTTATTGATAGTATAAAACTCAGGCTAAGAAGGAGTGGAGGTGCAAAGTTGGGCCCCCCTGCACAACATGTGTGACATGTGGGGATGACTGTGAGGTCCCTTCAGTTAGGGCCACCTGCCAGGAATGCAACCAGCGAAAGGTCAAGTATGATCTGGTGGCTCCCTGGCAATGAAAGGTGAAAGCAAGAAGGAGGTGGGGTCTAAAGAGGAGAGTGAGATGGAGAGTGAGGGGGATGAGGAGGAGGTAAAGGAACTGCCAAGGAAGAGGCCAAGGTGGGCTTGCACCATGTAACCAAGTGGGAGGACACCAGTGGTAGAAGTGCCATGGGCTGAGCTGTTGGTTAGGATGAGGATGGTGGAGCTGCTGGAGGCACTCCTTAGGGGTCAGGAAAGGATGACAAGGATCCTCATGGCAGATGGGAGTTCAGGAGGTGCAGGAAGATCAGGAGAAGCAGGAGAGTCAGGAGGAGAAGAGGATAAGCTGAAGGATGATAATAATAAGGGGGATAAAGGAGAGGAAAAGGAAAAGGAGGATAAAGGGAAAGGGAAACAAAGGGAGGATGAGGATGATGATATAGAGGGGGGTCAGGAGAGTGAGACTATGAAATAGTCTCAAAATATATTATTTTGTTTTATTTTTTCTTTGACTGAAAAAGTAAGGAAATAAATAAAGGCATAAGGGGAGAAAGGAACAAGTGAAGCATGTCAAGATGTTTGGCAGATTTGGTTATGATAACCTGAAAGAAAGAGAGGGTGATAGGTGGACTGAGAGGGATGGGTATGATTGTAAGGTTAGGAATAGTGTGTCAGGATGATGTAGGGTCAGGATAGATATGAATTAAGGTCAGGACAGAAGGGACAGAGGGGGATTATGGTCAGGATGGAGAGTGGAAAGGGGTAAATGGAAGGAGATTTCGGGAGAGGGTGTCTTCAGGAGGGGAGATTGTGTAGTTCAAAGGGTTTCTAGCTAGTTGCTACCTCTCCCTTTTAGATAGATATCCCACTGTCTAGTAGAAGTGTTGGCTTCAAGCCGAGGGAATGGAAAAGAGTGGTGAGAGCATATAATGTGAATATTCACAGTGAATGAAGTAAAACAGATAGAGACAGATGAAAGAGACCTTGGTCAAACATGCCGAGAGATACCACTGACCGAGAGGTCCTAGCTAAAAAGTTTGCCAGCCATTCTGGTATACAAGCATGCACAATGGCAGTTGCATTGACTAGGGCTATGAGCAGAGCTTCCAGTGACAGAACAGGATCCTAGGTGAGGCTGTTGGAACAGTGGCAAGTGCTGACTGGACCAAGGCTATCAGGATGCACCTAAAAATATTAGTGGTGTGATGGAATATAATACTGCCCAATACCCTGTCAATTAACAGATTGTAGCAGGTGAGTGAGATGTGACTGAATATTGCTGACCGACAGATCTAGTGATGTGACAGATGGGTGGGTGGACTGAGAATGTCCTGGCGGAAGATTTAGTAGACATGTCTATATATTCAGTAATAACTGAATTAGCAGTACTGGATCAGAGAATAAAATAAGGGGTAACTATAAATGGATGCTGATATAATCAAGCATGCAAGGTGAGTTGCTGAGAATTTTCAGCACCCAATCAGAGGATAGAAAGAATTAAAAGAGAATAAAGAGACATAGAAGCATTGATATAAACCTCACTACTGGCATCTGCTGAGTCAACGCAACTCTCGATGTGCTTAGAGGCTAACGGATAGCAGACTAGTTTTTGGTCACCATTGCTGAGTCCTCAGCATTGACATCTGAGGCATCAGTTGCCTGGGGGATGGAGTCAGGAGTGATAGTTGCATAGGCTTTGGTTGCCTTGGGGCATTCAGCAACTTTGTAATTACTAGCAGCACAGAGGAGACACAGGTTATTGTCTATGTGTCTTTCTCATTTGGTTTGGAGGAGCTTGCCATCCTTGCCAAGGGTCTTAGTATACTTGGGTGGATTTGGAGGAGTTTTACTGTCCTTGCTCTTAGATATATCCTTGTTGTTACTGTTATCATTCCTGTTACCTTGCTGGTGGTTGTCCAAGGTGGATCGGTTGCCAGACTTGTCCAATTTCATATCTTTCTTCGGCTCATTACTGTCCTCTACAGACTGCTCAGCTTTTCGTTCCCAATAACTCATGTCGATCCTTTGAATGTGGTTTCAAAGGTCATTGAGTGTATGGGGATTGTCAAAGTGGATGAGGCCAACTTTGATGCATTTCAGCAGTGCCATGTATGCTTTGTGAAGGAGGGCATTGTTGTTGTAGTTGACAAGAGCCATGAGCCTGCAAAATTCTACAAAAAATCTAGTAGCCTTGTGATTGACCTACATGGTTAGCTTTTTGAGAGCCATTTCAGCATTGGTTCATTCATCCCATGAGCCAAAATTGATCTGTAACTTTTCAATAAATAGCTCCAAATCGCTTGTCCAATGAGGTTCCATATTTGGATTCCCTGCCAGGTAGGGCTCGAAATATTCCAGAGCTGTCCCCTTCAGATAGGAAACAATGTAATTGACTTTTTGCCTATCATTGGGAAATGAATTGGGCCAGGTGCAGAAATTCATTCTGCAAAGGAAGATAAAACCCTTTAACTTCTTTAGGTTGGTCTCATCGAAGGGTTCTGGTTCTCGAATTCTGGCAGCTTGACCATTCTGCTGAGTTCGAGGATGGTGTTTAGAAGGTCATTATTGTTGGCTGGGTTTATGGGGGCCCTGGCCCTAGGAGGTGGCCTGGCTTGTAGAGCCTGCCTGGCCTATGGGGCTGGCCTGGCTCAGGGAGCTTGCCTGGCTTATGGCAATACAGCTATGGGCTGAGGTAGTATGGCCGCAGCTTGCAGGGGTGTAGCCACAGGCTGATGGGGTGCGGCCACAGGCTGATGGGGTACAGCCACAGGTTGAGGAGGTGCAGCTACCAGAGTGCAAGGAGGTTCAGGCATGTCTGCCTGCCAATTTTATTGAGACTGTTCCTCGGTTTTGGCATCTGCATCATAGTATACTAAGCCGAGTTTGTCCTCTGCCAGGTTGGGTTCCTAGTTGCCATTATCGTCATCGTTGTATTCAATGTCATTGTCAACTACCTCTTCAATACATGACTCTTGCTTGAAAGGAGAGGCGAGATGCTGTAGTTCAATTGCTGGCAAGGTGTAACCAATAAGAAGGGGTGGAGTGCCAGAGGCTTCACGCTCCCTTCATTGATAAACTGTAGGGGTGAGCCAATTGTCTTCAGTGTGGGCTGATGATCTAGTATGTGGGAGAATAATTGTAAGAACTGAAATGGCACAGAAAGCAGTGTCACTCTGAATATACTGTTAAGTCTTGATAATGCTGATAATGCAAACGGGAGTCAGCCAAGTCCTGTAAACCAATCAAGGTGGCTAGGCTTCAACATACTCGTACATTGCACCCCGCTGTTCCATGCATGCCACTAATTTGGAAAGAAGAAAGAGCCAGGAGAGTACCAAGAGTGTCAGTACAAGTAAGGGACTTCAGACGGGAGAAGAGAGGGTAAGAAGATGTAAACCAAGTTGATATTCAGAGTGAAGAACTATCTACATACATTCTCCTCTTATATAGGTTAAGAAGCGAGATGTGGAACAGGGTGGCATAAGGAATAGAGAACAATAAGGTATGTAGAACATGTGGAGGTAATGTCCACAATGATCAAGAATAGAATAAAGGAATGTAAACAAGGATAGAACAATGAAAATAAGATAATAGAAATGTGGCCAAGAATAAGACAATAGAAAGTGACTGAATATAAAAAAATAGGATCATGGCCAAGGATAAAACAATGAAGAAATGTCCAAAGGTAAAATGGGCCAAGAAATTAGAAGTAGATGGGGTGGGATTAGTGGATAATAAGTGGTGAAGAGTGGATGAGGGATAGGGATGGGGAATGTGGAGGATAAATGTGCCAAGCCAAGACTGACATACCAAGTGACATATGTGTGGTTTGGTCACTTGCACATGGAATTAGGCTGATTGTTTGGTTGGCACTGCTGAGTTACCAGATACTTGATACGTGCACTTGACACCCAGAGAATATGTGCATATATGGAGGTTGCATACCTAGTGCTCCTTTATTTTTCACAAACTCATCCTCCTCCTCATCAGGGTACTCCAAGTAAGTATGGTGTGATATGCTCCAATGGTCCACCTGAGCCCTCTCATAGTGAGACCATCACCAAGTAGTTTGGGATTTTCTCATGAAATCTCTTTCTCCTTGAGTATCCAAGCGGTGAGCTTTTGGCCTAGTTGTTAGGAAATAGCATGGGTTAGGGTAACCCACATGGGTCACCGGGTTGGGTGCCCTTGGGTTTGGGTGTGGGTCAAGCCAAGAGCACCCATGACCCGGCCTAACCTGCTGCCTCAACTATGTACAGGCATACGACATACACATGCCGTATACGCACACGTATGACACGACCGCACCATATACACATACATATGCCATGAATGCACCATATGCACACACTGACACCAATGTGCCACACCCACATGTGCCAACACAAACACACCATATGCGCAAACACAAATGTACCATATATGCACACACTGACACCAACACTGTCAAGTGTCGGTTACTGACGGTCTTCGGTACTGCCAAGGGGTGTTGGCGAAAGGTCGGGCAGACTATGGCCAAGTCCTGCAGGCCAAGAGTAGTGGCATTGGCTTCAACATACTCGTGCATTGCACCCTACTTGCCATGCATGCCACTGGATTTGCAACAGACAGATACTCAGGGGGATGCTGAGGATGCTGGCCCAAGTTGAGGACTTAACAGAGGAGAAGAAGGTAGAAGGGCCTAAGCCTAGTGAATACTGTCAAGTACCGTACCGAGACACGACCATTCGGCAGTGCCGACCGAGCAATCATC
>QLPG01008228.1:0-10146 GCA_003314385.1 Gomphus sp. MG54 | reverse complement strand
TCGCTAGGATCACCCCCTGGTTGTCAAGGAGGATGCATGCTCTCCCAATGCCCCTCTCCTGGTTCAGTAGCTCTAGCACCAGGACAATTCCAATTGCCTCCACCTCATATGTGGTGTGGTCTGCGAGTGGGCCCAGGTGGTATTGCAGGGTGGCCGTCTTCCTCCCTGCCCTGTACAGCACTGCAGCAGCTCCCGCATTGTCTCCCATTCCCGAGCCATCAGCATATACTTTGGCATCAACCATATTCCCTTCGTCTGCCTCCTTAGACTCCTCCCTCGTTGCCACTATCTCAGTGGTATAGTGTCTGGGTGTGTCAGGAGTATGGGTAAAAGGCCTAATAGCTTCGAGTTCATCTGGGGCAAGGTTAAAACAATGGAGGATTCTATGCATTGGTGCTGGGTGTCTCTTGACCAAGTGTCGGGCGCAGATGCCAGCAGGGCGGTAGAGTGGATGGGACTTGGGGAGGGCCACTATGTGGCTGGCGGCTTTGTAGCAGGTGCCTAGGAGGAGTTCAATTGGCAGGACATTAGCCAAGACCTCTAGTACATCGCTGGCAGTTGTGTGCATCGCTCCAGTAATTGCAATGGTGGCCATGCTCGTATAGATGTCAGTTTTCATGTCACTCCTACAGACCCTGTGGCCCTTCCTCCCTTTGTGCCTTTCTGTACTGGTGTATACCAGACATCCACAGCATATGCGAGTTTGGGTATGGCTACTGCGTTGTATAATTGTCTTATGTATGTTGCACGTACTCCTGTAGATGGCTTAGTTAATCTGCGTGCGAGTAATGTCCACTTAGCCACCTTTGCAACTGCCTTCTCCTCTTGTATCTTCCACCATAGCTCCTTGTCGAGGAAGATCCCCAGGAATTTGTGTGAGTGTGTTGGCTGGATGATGGCATCCTCGTAGATGAAGTTGGGTCTTGGTTTGTGCATAGTTTTACTTGGCTATGTGGGGTCCCCTATCTGCCGTCTCGAGAACCCTACTATGGCAAATTTTGATTTTTCGAATCGAGAGTGGTGAGTCAGCATCCATTCTCTTGCCCCTCCTTCTTTATTCTCCTTTAAGCTCTCGTATGCTTCTTCGTAGGTGTTGCCCTCTGAGTAAAGGTTGGCATCATCGACGTATGCTACCATGGCTTGCCCTTTCCCATTTGCGACCTCTATGAGGTCAGCATTATAGTAGAGGTATAGTATCATAGAGAGTGGGTCTCCCTGTCCTATCCCATTGTCTATGGGTACCCAGTCTGATTGATAGTTGTCAAACCTCAGCTTGGTGCGTCGGTGTTACGATAGTGAAAAAGACATATTCTTAATATATTGTAAATCTCCCAATGGCGAAGTTATTGGCGAGGTTCGGAGTTGGGGTTGGCTTCAACATGCTTGCATTGCGCCCACTTGGATCGCACGGTCCCCAAATTTCGTAAATGCGAGGAAGACGGAAGTAACAGAGGATCTTAGTCAAAATCAAGATTGATTTTCTGACTGAGGACTGAACTAATAGTACAAGGAGTTTTATACTACTTTCTAATCTATTAGGAGTCGAATAGATTCCTATAATAGAATGAGAAAGCCGAGGAAACGGAAAAGCGAGAAACAGAAATACTACGTCCTAATAATGATCTCCTCCGTGACATTGTTGAGTGACGTGTCACTCAGATTCCCAACGAAGTTACCCTAAGGACATAATAGCAGATTTGGATATAAAGGAGTGAACGGAATTGCGAACAGATGAAAAGGAAATGAAACGTAATGAAAGATAATTACCGTAAATGAGTTTGGAATTGAAAAGCGAGCATATGGAATGTGATGTAAATGAGTGGAGTGATTTGACAGGAGCACATGATGCCAAGACGGATACACGAGGTGCATATAGTCCGTGGGCTGAGGGCGTAATGTTGAATAGCGAGCGAGGGCGGAGTTGGGCTGAGTGAGGCTGAAATGAATAATCGGCTTGCCGGCATATGGTTCCTGACAGTCAGTCAGCAAGCATCCACCCTGCAAAGCATACGAGGTCTTCTGGCACCCTTCGTTTCCTCATGTTGTGCAGAAGTCGGTCCGTTACTGCATTTGGGAATGCCCCTTCAATGTCCAGAAATAGCATTACCGCTACCTTTTTCCTCTGCCATGCGCCCTTGATCTTGTTGACAACAAGGTGGAGTGAGTCGGTAGTCGTCCTACTGGGTCTTCCTCCAAAGTGATTGGCAGGCAGGAGGTTGTGTTTCTCTGTCAGGTAAGCTAAGTCTTCTGCTACTATCGTAGTTAGCAGTTTCCCTATAGTGTTGAACAGAGCTATAGGGCGGTATGATTTCGGGGCATCGTAGTTGGCCTTGGCCAGCTTCCGTAGCACCACCATGACCCAGGATCTCCAGCTGTCACTGTAGGTTTTCAGTGTAAATGTAGCACGAAAGATATGGAGGAGATGCTCAGCAATCTGGTCAACCGTCTCTTTAAGTACTATATTTGGGATCCCGTCATCACCTGGTGCCTTATAGGGCTTCAGTTTGTCAATCTGATGCCTAATTTGATCTTCATGGATCTGAAAGCTGTAGTTGATGCGTTTTGGGTAGTGGAAGTCTGTCGGCACTTGTGACTTGGCAGGCCTGGGTGGGAAGAATGCTGCTGCGAGGGCTTTGCTTTTTTCTTCGTTGGTTTCTCCCATACATGTGGTGCCGCCAGGCTCTGTTATCCGCAGCATAGGGATTTGTGATCTGCTGCCATCTGAGGCTGGGTTGGACAGATATCTGTTTGCTGTCTACAGAAGTCCCTCATTGAGGTCTTCTAAGTACTCTGCCCAGTGTTGCACCTTTGCTTTGCTAATTTCTCTGCTATATTTTTCATTGATCTCCTTGAGTTCTGTATGAGAGAGGTGATCAGCTATGGCTCGGTGAATATACAACTGATTGTTTAGCCTATTCTTTGCTTTCTTAAGTTCTGAGAGATTTCTAGTCCACCACCTGCACGAATGCGGGACCGGCTTTGACAATGGCACCGCGATGTCAATGGTGTTCCGTATAGCATTAGTCAACATTTCAACAGCCCTGTTAAACTTGGCTTCGTTTCTGAGCTCCCTTGCCTCTGGTATCATCTCTAGCTGCTCTGCCAACTGCTCCCAAAAGTGGTCCCAGTCGACCATTTTGAAGTTACGGAATGGCTCCGTCTTTTTAGTTTTCACCTCAATATCTAAGGTTGTGAGGATTGGGACATGATCGGTCCCTGGGCCCCATCTTCTAGGATCGGTGTTGCACATGATGATAGAGTCAACAATGTTGTCAGTGCAGAACACATTGTCGACCCTCGTCCAGTTCTTGGATGACATTGACTGTAGGGTTGGTGTCTGTTTTGGGAGGGCCATTATCATGTTGTATTCTTCCAGAAGTAGTAATAGTTCTTCCGCATCCTTAGTGGCTTTGGCCGTGAATAGGTGGTGGTTCCTCTCTTTGTCCAACATAGGGTGATGGTGGTTGAAGTCCCCACACCTGTCAGGACCCGGTACTACCGAAGGTACTGTCGGAACCGGCCAAGTCCTGCAGGCCAGTCAGGGTGGCTCGGCTTCAACGTACTCGTGCGTTGCGCCCTGCCTCCTGTGCGTGCCACTAACTTGTAACAAGAACGGATACTCAGGCAAATGCCGAGGATGTCGGCTTGAGTAAGGACTTCTGAACAGAAGGAGGAGAGTAGGGAGGCGTAAGCCTAGTTGATACTCAGACTGAGGAACTATGTACACGTATCAACTACTTATATAGGCTGGGGGGCGGAATGTGGAATAAGGGTGGCATAAGACATGGAAAAAAAATAAGGTATGAAGACCATGTGGAGGCATAATCCACAAGGATTAGAATAGAATAATAAGAGGGTAAGATAATAGAATAAGCGGTGGGAACGTGGGAAAGAAAATAGAACAATGAGGAATGGCCAAGAATAAAACAATAGGGACGTGAGTGAGTGGCAGGGAGTAGTGAACGTCCCGTGGGTAAACGAGTGGGGGGGGAAAAGAAGAGAGTGTAGGGTTGACAAAGAATAGGGTTTGGGGAGGAGGGTAATGAACCGGGTGATAAACCGGGTGTACCGAACCGAAACCATACGCTGTGGAGTGATGTGAATGGGGGTCGGTTGGTCAGTACTACCGAGTAAGTCAAAGCACGATGCACGGTCGTGACAACACCAGACCATGGAGTCTGTCTCATGTTGGATGATATTGGCCCACTCCTGTTCAATGAAGTTTTTAATAGCTCCGGTGGCAAAAGAAAGGAATGCCTCGGTGGCTCAACCGATAGGGCGTAACTTATTTTCTATATTATATGGGAATGCTATTAATCTCATGTATTTATCGAGAGATTAGAGGTCGAGAGATTAGAGGAGTCAAACTGGAAATGAGATGTGATTCCTTTTATTGATGTTATTGTTACTAATTTTCCTAGTTTTATAGTAAAGTGATATCCAGGAGGCGATTAGGGTTATGAACAATACGCCATCCCTGGTGTGGCACAGAAATCGATAAGGAATTTCATCGAGTGACAGCGCTTGGACAACCGATACACTCAGACACCCCTTTTCTTGAAGAACAGCACTATTCAATAACATCATATTTTTGAAAATTTCCCAGCTTTGAACACAGACAGCATTTGGTGGTGTTTTCAAAAACAGAATTAATAAACCCAGGCTGGAATATTTTTTTTTGTTTGAGAACTTGACTTTCTCGATATCCCTAAGCATGACATGAAAGTTATGGGAGTTTTGGAAACAGAAGAATGGGAAAAATTCGGTTTGAATTAGAACTTGTGTTGGCCTGTGATGTTCTAGAAAAGAGGATGATTTATATCCGTGTATTAACAATGTTGGAGGTGAATATTCATGCTCTCTTGAGATGAAGCTTGAGGATGCTGCGCGGTGGCCATGGTGTATTGACGTCGCCGGTGCCATTGGGGCAGAAATATGTTGACTAGGGTGGGAAGGTGGATAAATCACGCACGCACTGCCACTAGCGCTGTGCCCGTAGCATAATCAATGATCAACTTGACCTCTGTCAGACATTTTCGAAAACCCCTGGAGCGCCGCGCCGCATCAAAGATGAGCCCTTGCTGTTAGAACCAATGGAATTTTCTTAGTAATTATATATATTTTCCTGATTCACTTCAACACCAAAAACCAAATAACTCCCCCAATTCTATTCCCCTCAAGGGAAACTTCTCACAGGGTTCACAGACCATACAAAGAAGCAACAGGAATATTTTCGCGATTTTAGGGACATTTTTGGACAAATACCACCTACTTGGCCTGGTACCTGATACAAGACCTAAATTGTTCTTCAGGGCTGATGGAAGGAATATCATTGATGGGCACAGAATGTTAATATGTTTGTTTCTTCATTTCTTCTATCTTTTTCCAGGGCATGGCCCAAATCTTTTTCCTTGCCCACATACCCACATTCCATCACGCACCTGGCCATATCAGAACAGCCTCCAGTCACATTCCGATAAGTTTTCATGTTGCATAGCTTTTCTTTTTCCTATAAGTATCTAGATGTATCTAACAAAATAATAGAGAACAACAAATTCCCTTTCTACATTGTCATCCTCATTAATTCTTGAACTACACTCAAACCTATCATCTGCACTGAACCAAAGGTTAAGCGCCGAGCATCGCACTTTCCTATTTCAGACGAAAACACCAGAACCTTGTCGTACCAATACCTGGATCGAGAGTTAAGTTCCCAATACCAAATACTCTTTTTATATAATGCTATCTATTATTTCTACCTTGTGGGAGGACCACAATTCCATAAACCGGCACTTTGGCTCCCAGACCGGTTTCCCCAAACGACGCTTAAAGCGCAGGCCAAACCCGGGACTCAGCTCCTAGTAGAATTGCTATAGAACAATATTTTCCTTAACAATAAATATAGATAAAATAACCAGAAAATCCACAAGATTATTCTTTTATTTATATAGCTGACACCCTGATATTCTACCCCAGGAAAACCACACAGAAGTCTAATCTGCCACACCAAACTACACTTGTGTGCCGAGTGAATAATGGAAATAGGAGGTTGAGATGGGATGGTAGTTCGATGGCATGACTACAAGTCATTTTAAACCAATAACATGAGATAGTTTTCGGATATGAAAGTTGGACTGATTGATGTAAAGGTTTGTAAGGTTATAGGTAGCCTAGCCTGAGAACAGTTCGCTGTGCCAGTAGCCATCACTCTTGAGCGATTGACAGAACTGATGATGAAGCCATATAAAGACAATTGAAGGGAGAAATGGCCGATGTATTGTTAGAGTCTGTCAGGAGTCGGATACTGACGGACTTCGGTACTGCCGAGGGGTGTTGTCGAAAGGTTGGGTGGACTATGGCCAAGTCCTGCAGGCCAAGAGTAGTGGCATTGGCTTCAACGTACTCGTGCGTTGTGCCCTACTTGCCGTGCGTGCCACTGTATTTGCAACAGACAGATACTCAGGGGGATGCTGAAGATGCCAGCCCAAGTCGAGGACTTTAACAGGAGAGAAGAAGGTAGAAGGGCCTAAGCCTAGTTGATACCCAGAATGAGGAAGTATGTACATCCATGTCCTACTTATATAGGTTAAGAAGCAACATGTGAAATAAGGAATGTGGGGCAACAAGGTATGTAGAGCATGTGGTTATTGTCCACAATGAACAAAATTAGAACAAAGAATGCAAAGCAGGGATAAGACAATAAAAGACAGGATAATAGAATCGTGACTTGAGATGGGACAATAGGGAGTGGCCGAGTATAAAACAATGGGGGCATATCCGAGGATAATACAAGGACAGGGGTCCCGAGGTGAAACGGACCGAGGAATGTGGATGGTGGATGTACCGAGCCGAGACCAGTGTATCAAGCGTTATGCATGCTGCGTGGATGCTTGTATATGGACGTAGGATGGTTGTTCGGTCGGCACTGGCGAATAATGGGACCTCGGTACGTGTACTTGACAGAGTCTGGAAAAGATTAAGGAAGGGTCAACACAGGAGATTCAGAACAGCCCCAAAGATGCCAGTATTGTCATGTCACCTCAGACCTCAAGCCTCGTTAGAAAACATGACACGTAGTGCAAGAGCCAGTCCAACAATCTCAACAAGGTCTTCTATAGACTTAAGCTTGATACGATAATTGATGGGTTGGAGGGTAGAAGAAGGAAAAAAAAAACATATTTCAGACTAAAAAGGCATAGGATTTGATAGTGTCTGTTGAGGGAGGTACGGGTGGTGCTGATTGTATTTCGATGTGGCAAATCAAATATTCGAACAGGGATACAACTGCTGATACAAAGCTGAGGTGCAAGTAGTCGAGGTCCTAGAATATAGATCAGTTGTAGCTTTCCATTTATGAAACAGGGAAACTGAAAAAGGAACTTGGAAAATGTGGGGAGATTAATGAATTGACCAAAGTCATTGTAATATTATTTAAGGTAGCGGACAAACAGTTTCCGCTAAGGTCACATGACTCAAGTGTCAAACTCATCATTTTGCACAAGGATCTGGCAACATTGATAAAAAAATTATTCTGAGACCACAGATCAATGGCATAGAACTATATGTACATATTGTTGGTTTTAATTTTTGAAAAAAATCACTATTGCAAGTGTAGTATATCCAAACTTTCAAACATCTTCTCAAAATTCATAAACACATTTTTAAGCAGTCTGACACTGTCAAAAATTTTTTGGTCACAAAATTTTTGCACTGATGTAATCACCTATATAAGGAAATATTCCATATATAGAAAGTCTTTCCCACTGGTAATAGTGACAGTCCCAGGTGTCTGTTGCTGTCAAAAATCTACTAGAAGATGTCTAAACTCAAGAGAAGCCGGACAGTATCTAATCTTGGGACCCATGCCATCAAGGTTTAACCCTTTAATCTGTTCAGGATGAATTGTTGACAAGAATTTCCCTACAGAAGCAGAAATTTGCGCAACCTGATTCAACTGAAAGCCTATCATTCAGTGGAGATTTCTCACAAAGCCCAAGTTCATTAGCATCTACTTTGTCTCAGCTGTCAGTGGACAATGATGTCCCGGTGGATGACCTCAATGGCCTTGAGAAGTGGCTTGCAAAAGGGAAAAAACAATTGGCAAAATTATTTGGATCACAAAGCAGTGACAAAACTAAGCAATGGGGACCATACAAGAAAAAAGGCACAGTCCAATCCATAAGGACACAACAGCACAATAAAAAGAAACAATGGGACTGGACAGCAAAAATGCAGAATGGAGGTTTTGGTGATATATGTGTCCTTCTTGGTGGCATGTCATCAAAGCACCCACCTGCTCTCAAGGAAGTCAAAATAGATTCAGATTCAGATCAAGGGAGTATAATATTAGAGACCACAGATGAGGAGGAAGATGACATACCCATAGTTACCCAAGTTAATGGGCCAGAGTGAGAGGAGGATAACCTGGGTGACATTCCTGAGATTGTTCAGGACAATGTTGAAACTATCCCAGAATGGACTCCATCACGACCATCACCCACACCACCACCAAATCCTAACCTTGTCAACCTACAAATTTCAGATCTTAAGCAAATTCTGCAACCAGAAAGGAAGGCAGGTGATGGCTATATGGACCCAGGCTTTGATTACACACTTCGTGTTGAGATGCACTGAAGTCCCCTTTTATGTTTCCATTTATGCATGACTGGTATTTGACCAGATATGACTTGTTTTATGTATTACACCTTTGATGTTTTGAGCTGAGTTTGAATTTAGCTTACATAATAACACAGTTTTCACTATTGCCAGGTTATGGGCCCTGCGCTTTATCTATAGACATCTACATAACACCACCTACTGTGTTTTGTACTTATCTAGGCCCTCTATCATTGGCCAGCAACTGATCCCTGATCAGAGCCCATCTAGGCACTATAAAAGCACCTCAACAATCACACCAACTTCACTTTTTTGCCCTATTACAGCTCTCTTTTCCCTTTCCTTCTCCTCAGCTTCTCCCAGCAGTTGCTCAACAACCTCCTAAGGACTTCAGCCAGCCAGTGGTAGGACAGGATCCTTCCTCATTGCCTAGTGTTGCAAAGCCACACCCCTGGCCTAGTCTTTGACTAGTTTGCTGGTTGACTGAGGCCTCTTGTCATCCTTGGGTGCTGGAATCTGTGGTCTGCAAATTCTTAACAGTTCACCTGATTTGTGGCGAGGTTGTGCCATTCTATTCTGAGCCCTGAAGTTCTGAAGTTGTTGGGGAGTAACTGGTGCCATTTGGACCATTTTTCCGACCTCTAGGACCCTTAGGACCCTCCTTAGGACCCTCCTTGGCCACTGCTTGGTGTTCCACTTTGTCTTTACATCTTCTGCATCATATTCTCCCTATATCTGCTCCATTTGTGCATCGCTTAAATACGAAATTAAGCGCCCATAGATGAGGCATATCAATCATTCATTCATTCACCTACAACACACCAATCTTCACACCAACCTACCAGAAAAAACCATGTCTACATCCACCTCCAATGACGATACCACCTCTCCAAAATTTCCTATGCTGTCAGACACAAATTATCATGACTGGGCATTCAATATGACTGCCATGTTACACTCTCAGGGTTTGTGGATGCTTGTTAATAACAAGAAGAAGCACCCTACAGTGTCTGCATATCAGGAAAAGTGGGATTTGGATCAGGAGATGACAGCAGGTCTGATTGCTTCAGCTTTAGAGGAAGGACAGTGTGTGCATGTTCAGGGAATTGAGCATGATCCGATGAAGATGTGGAATGCCCTTCATAATGTTCATGTACAGAAACAAGCAGGCACTCATTTCAATGCTTATGATGCTCTATTTAATATCAGAAAAGAGCCAGATGAGACAGTCCATTCACTCATTGATCCCTTTGTCACCAAAGACAGCAGTCATCTCCATCACTCCACTCAGTCTGCCATGCTTTCAAACAAGCAGATTCCCTCCCTTCTCTCTGCCTACATTGTCTCTAATGCCAGCTACCTTTGGTGCACTGATTCAGGAGCTTCTGCACATATGACTCCACACCAGCACTGGTTCAAGGAACTCAAACCTCATAAAGTGGCTATAGAATTGGCAGACAATAGTGTGGTGTATTCTGAAGGGATTGGCACAGTGGTTTTCTGCCCAAAGGACAAGAAATTGACCTCCAT